>JAPYZJ010001181.1:0-38735 GCA_030522765.1 Ophioninae sp. B BG-2022a | reverse complement strand
CATCGATGACTGGAATTCCAATTAAAAATTGGATTTCCGAGTCGTTCTCACGCTCAGGGAAGAGGGTTATACCTCCTCATCGTGGCTGCATCAACTCCACTGTTGAGATGGAGCTCTTGAAGATATACTACAGAAATGATCCTGTGAAGTATGATCTTAATTTTCGATTGAATTCATCGGAGTCTTATAACAGCTCCGAGCTAACGCCGCGAATGAGAAACTCGCGGCGCGCCGCCACCTGGCGGTCCCCGGCTGAACTAACGCACCTCTGGCGTGAGAAATTCAAACTGGAAGGGAATAACGCGCGTCGCACAGATGTTGTCATTCAACAGTGGCTCTCCGCTCCGTATCCTCAACGCTGATAATTTCTTTTACGTTTTTTAATTTGTATTATTTTTATTATTACGCTGTATGATTATCAAGATGTTGTTTCAATTTGGAATAGTTTAAAAACATTTTGTTGATTTTCATTTTTATTCACGTTTATTTGTTTTACTTTTGTTTTTTTTTTACGTTTTTTAACTTTTGTCCCTTTTTTTATTTCTAATCTATGGCTATAAAGATTTTCTTTAAAGTATAGGGAATTCTTAAAAATATGGTACTTATTTTTAAACATATCGTTAATTATGTTTATTTCATTGGCGTTTATCATTTCTTTACGTATTTCAACTTAGCATTTTTCATTAACCATTAATTATATATCGTTTTTTACGTTTATTTGCTTAACCTTCATCATTATTAATTAATATTTTATCATTCTCAAGATTATTTTCAATTCATAGGGGATTTCGAAAATATTTTATTCGTTTCCATATTTTTATTAATTATTTAGTGATTTATAAAATATTGATAAATATTTATGAAGAAAATATAAATATGATATTAACAATGAAGCTATTGTTTAAATAATCATAAAGTTTATTTTTTTAAATAAGGGCAAATAATTGACTCACATATGGGTCGCCTTCTCTCATGAGTGTCCAATTGCAGTCAAGCTCCTGATCAGCTTGCAGATGATATCGACCATCGGTCCAAAGAACAGCTTTTTCTAGAGTCACAATCGCATCTCCTGCACTCCCGTAAAATCCTGTGATGAATTCCCGCCTCATGTCGTGAGCGGCCACCGCCTCATTCTGCGACAAGCCACGATTTTTTAAATAAACAAATAGATAAAAAAAAACAAATTGTCAGAAAAATCGAAAACTCAAACAAAAGCTCGTAAGTCAAAAGTTTATCGGTACGTTAGGGCACACTCGATTCGTTCGTACTCTGCAAAATTCATAACATTAACGGTAAAAACCTGGATGGAAAAAGTCGGGTGAATGAAAAAATTTATTTTGAAGAAAAAAAAAGGGTAAATAGCGGGAGTCTTTTTACGAGGGTGAAAAAGTACCTCTGGAGGACCTTCGCGTCCATGGCTTACGAATCTTGCAGTCTGAAAAGGCGAACGAAACACTTTTCAACTAAAATACGACGGACTTGTTTATTTCGAAAAAAAAATACAGTCTTTTTGGGGAAATTTCTTTTCATTACATTTTTAATGCATTTTGGGTTTGTTTCGAAGATCGAATTTGATGATCATTGTTTCTATCGTAACAATCAATTAATTCCACGAGATTAACATAATCTTTCCTTACCAATTAATTAATTCAACGATATATAATCATTTGCTTTATTTCATTTATTCCAAAAATAAGGAGTAATTATCTGGGAATGATCAATGAATTAGTTAACAAACCATTGATCTTTAATTATTTAATTCTACGTCAATTAATTGATTGTCCAATATATCAATTAATTCGACAAGATAAATTCACAGTCTATCTAATTGCATCTAATGACCCAATGCATTATTTATCATTAATTAATTAATTCCGCGAAAGACTATTTATTGCTTGATTTTCCAATATATGAATAAGTAAATTAATTAATAAATCGAATTACTGGTCTTCCTAATTCCATCGAAACATTAAAGTAATTATTTAAGGACTAATTAATGAATCGGCCGAAAGAGAGAATGAATGATCGATTAATTATTAATCGATTGTTCAATGGATCAATGCATCGAGTCAACGGTAAAAAAAAAACTTCGATCGTTGACTTCTTAAACGACGCTCGATAAAGAAGAAATTCACCAGGAATTAAAAAGCGTCCTACCAAATTCACTGACCTGATGATCGTCGTCCGAAGTAACGAGGTAACCGTCGAGTGGTGGACCTTGGACAACCGTTGCACGGACCATATTGAATCGCAGCTGGCGCAGCCTTACCGACGTATCCGTGTATTCCCCCATCGTTTTCGAACAATCCGTCCTTTTCGAACCATCGTAATTAAGGGGCACAACGGAAAACCCGTAACCACCGGGATGGCTCGTCAGGTCTAAAAATGAGATAGAATGCCATAAGAACAAAACAAACGGAAAAAAAAAGTTGGAGGCGCCGGGTATCGATCCCGGTACCTCTCGCATGCTAAGCGAGCGCTCTACCATCTGAGCTACGCCCCCCGATGAAAGAGAACTTCCAATAATTCTTACTCACTCTACAGTACAGCGATATAGTAATTTTTTATATTTTACGATTAAATAACGTTTTTTCAAAAAATTTTCAAATTTTCAATATTGCTTGTAAAAATGAAACGAAAGGAGAGAGGGAAATAAAAAAAAGCCGCGGGTCAGTCGCAATCTATGAACGTTTTTACGAAATTTCGTTTTTTTTTTCGTTTTATAAAATCGATCCGATATGTCCCATGAGAATCCAGAGGGTGCGTCGAGTGGTGCTTGCGTAGTAGGCTCACAGTCGCAACAAGGAGGTTCTCCCTTTCGCTATTCTCTGCTTCTCTTTCTTTAAATATTAATAACTCCGTTGTTTATCAATATTATTTCAAGCAAAAAAATCTCATATCTGGCAAGACTGCGTAGGATCCTTGGAAAAAATTCCAACCTCGTGGAGCCAACGGTCTTGGCGGAAAAAAATGATGAAAATGGAGGTTAGGATCTCCCTAATCTTTAGTGAATATTTTTAAATGTATATTTCAATTTTATCACAAAACGTTGCCAAAACATATTTTTGTGCGTTGTATATGTGTATACGTATGGAGAAAGGGTTATAATTAAAATTAAATTAAAATTAAATTAAAATTAAATTGAAATTGAATTAAAATTAAATTGAAATTAAATTGAAATTAAATTAGAATTAAATTAGAATTAAATAAAAATTGAATTAAAATTAAATTGAAATTAAATTAGAATTAAATTAGAATTAAATTTAAATTGAATTTAAATTAAATTTAAATTAAATTCATTATCAAGAATAGTTTCCTATTTCTTTTTTTTTTAACACGGAAAATTTTGTATTCCCACGAGAGATACCCTAATAGAGGACTTTCTTGATTCCCAGACACAGATCCGTTACCTCTAACGATTTGTCACTCTTGCGGACGTGACGGACAGAAATGGCTTTTTCGTTTTCACCTAGCATGACTCGGCGATAATATTGCGGAGCCGTGATTTTGCGACGTGCGTTATGAAACTTGACCTTGAGAGGCCACACGACGGAAGAGGGCTATGATCATTCCGAGCACGACACTAAGCAATTCGGTGTAATGATACGTGCCGATAGGCTCACCAAGAGCGAAGATTGTTCCGGACAATCATCCTTCATTCCGAACGTTGTGCACACACGCTCGTTCTCGTAAGCACAGAAATAAAAAAAAATCACCGATCATCGACACTATTGCAAAATCAAACGCTCAGCTATCACTCATCTTTCGAGGGCTTGAGATTGTTTTTTTTTTTATTGTGAGAGATCCATTGCCGTTTTCTTCCTCATCAGGATGATGCGTGAAAAAATCGGTTGCCGAGAAGATCATGAATGCGATTTTTTTTTTAGCTTTGTTGGAGCTCGGACTAATTTTACGGAGTTTTACTGCATTTTACCGGTTTTTACTGATTTTGCCGATTTTTTCAGATCTTTCCGATTTTGCCGATTTTTTTTCCTGATTTTACCGATCTCTTGTACTGATTTTGCCGATTTTTTCAGATCTTTCCGATTTTGCCGATTTTTTTTTCTGATTTTACCGATCTCTTGTACTGAATTTGCCGATTTTTTTTATTTTACCGATTTCTTTACGGACTTTGCCGATTTTTTTCTGATTTTACCGATATCTTTTACTGGTTGTGCCGATTTTTTTTACTAGTTTCGCTGATTATTTCCGGTTTTTACCGATTTTTTCTGATTTTACCGATTTCTTCTACTGATTTTGCCGATTCTTTTCTGATTTTACCGATTCTTTTCTGATTTTACCGATTCTTTTCTGATTTTACCGATTCTTTTCTGATTTTACCGATTCTTTTCTGATTTTACTGATTCTTTTTGATTTTACCGATTTATTTTACTGATTTTGCCGATTCTTTTACTAATTTTGCCAAATCTTAATAAATTTGTCTGATTATGCCGAAATTTATCAATTTGACACGCACCATTTTTGAAAATCCATTTTACTGATTTTTCCCATTTTTTTTATCAGATTTTACCAATTTCGTCGATTCGTCCATTTTGCCAGTCGACATATTCAGTGTTTCAATACCATAGAATACCAACCTATTGAATTCTTGTCCTGAATAGAATGAGTACACATTGGAAAAAACGTCATCTGGTTTACCGGTTTACCGGATACGTAGGTATGATTAGAAGAACCGGCGATGACGGAAATCGAGAATGATTTAGCTACCGTTGCGCAATGTCCTGTCCCGGGGTTCAATTTCAAATGTCGCTGGTCAGCATTCGTGGATTATAAAAAGCGTGTTTGTTTCGCGACAGCGCGACAATAGACTCGGGACAACAATGTCGGTTGCAAAGTTAGCGTTGTGCCTGATGGCTTTGGGCCTCGTCAGGGCCGACGAGGAGGTTACGTTGGACATAGCTCAAGGAACGTTGAAGGGCCTGAAAACAGCAACGATCGTCGAGGGCAAGCCCATGTACGGTTTCAAGGGCATCCCATACGCGAAGCCTAACGTTGGACCTGACAAATTTAGGGTGAGCACGAAAGAATGACTCGCCGTTATTCGTAGTTTTTTTTCTGAAGAGCAAGCTCTCCTTTTTTCTAAACATAAAAAAACCCCTTTTTTTATCGCAACAACGTTTCTTTAAGGCAGTTTTAAGGCAATACGTTTTAATAAATATTTATGATTTTTTGAGTTTGAAAATTGGAAAATACGATAAATTTATAGGTAATAATATTCATTGATATTACATTAATTATATATTTTTTATTATTTACTTATGATTTATTTATAATTAAATATAGAATATTATAAATATAATTTTATATTATTTATATATTTTATATTTTATATATTTATAATATTATATAATTATATAAATATAATTAATATTAATTAAGTTAATAATATTAATATTCATTAATTCGTAATCCGCCACTTCTCGAATAATTATTTTTATCAATTGATTGTACGAGAATTGAATCAAGATCAAAATTCTATCGAGATTCTATGATAATTTAATCAATTATCTATTGATTCCCCGAGATGAATTAATTTCCCCGTTAATCAATAAAAAATCTGTCGAATTATCTAATACTGATTAACGAGTCAATCGATCCAGACTAAAAAGCCTAGTGCATCATTACCATACCAAATGAACGAAAAGCAAAGATACCAATGTTCATTGGACGGGAAATAATCGATAATGCTAATGGGCAGGACCCGATAGCTGCGGAACCTTGGAGCGGCGTCCTCGATGCGACCCAGCATCGAGCAACTTGTGTCTTTTACTGCATGCTCAGAGCTAACATTTTCGGCGAGGAAGATTGCCTGTTCCTCAACGTTTACACACCGGAAGTGAGCAAGGACGCGAAGAAGGCAGTGATGGTTTGGTTCCATCCGGGTGGCTTCAACAGCGGTGCCGGTGACGTCGACCTCTTCGGGCCTGACTTCCTCATCGAGAAGGACGTCGTGCTCGTCACCGTAAATTCGCGGCTCGGTGCTCTCGGTAACTTCCGGAACTTACGATCGACACTCACTTCGAAAAAAGATGCTTAACGACTTTTCGATTTTGCAGGTTATCTGAACACGGGTGACGCCAATGCACCCGGAAATGCCGGCCTGAAGGATCAAGTAATGGCTCTGAAATGGGTCAGGGACAACATTGTGAACTTTGGTGGTTGTAAAAACAGGGTGACGATTTTTGGACAGAGTTCTGGTGGAGCTTCCGTCGAGTATCACATGATGTCGCCGATGTCTCAGGGTAAGAACGCGCCAAGGTCGAGCCAAGGTCACGCCAAGGTCATACCAAGGTCACGCCAAGGTCATGCCAAGGTCGTTCCAAGATGTGACGACATATCAAGGTCCTATTACCATATCGAGTTCATATCAAGGTCATGCCAAGGTCATGCCAATGTCATGCCAAGGTCATGCCTAGGTCACGCCGAGGTCATGCCAATGTCATGCCAAGGTCACGCCAAGGTCATGCCAATGTCCTTCTAAGATATAACCAAGGTTCCATCACCATACCGAGTTCATATCAAGGTCACGCCAATGTCATATGAAGGTCATGCTAAGGTCACAACAATGTCACGCCAAGGTATCGACTTCCAAATCTTAACGTTCGCTAGGTCTATTTAAGAGTGCCATTGCTCAGAGTGGTTCGATAGTCAACCCATGGGGTTACTCGTACATGCCCAAGGACGCGGCCTTCATGCTTGGCGAAATGCTCGGCATCAAGACCACCGACACCACCGAACTCGTCAACAAGCTGAAGACGTTCACTGCCAAGGAATTGGTCGATGCCAGCAGCGAAATGGCCAAACATGGGGTGAGTTTCGTTTGGTGGAATATTGGTAGAATGTTGACAACTTGGCTCCGTCAGTTTTGGTAAAATATCGCCGAAATATCGGTAATTACCGATCTCTCGAGATCGCCAAAAAAGATGGCTAAATACCGATTTTTCGCGATCGCCGAAATATCGGTAATTGCTGATCTAACGCGATCGCCACAAAGATCGGTAATTACCGATCTCTCGAGATCGCCAAAAAAGATTGCTAAAAAACCGATTTTTCGCGATCGCCTAAAAGATCGGTAATTACCGATCTCTCGCCATCAGCCCAATCTTGCGGGACTCAAACGAATTTAGCCCGTTGCAGAATCACTTGAACGGCTTCATGCACGTTTTCGTTCCATCGGCCGAAGCGAATGTGGGCCAGGAAATATTTTTACCAGCCGATCCCTGGGAAATGTTAAAATCGAGTAAAATCGCGGATATTCCGTTGATGACCGGCGTACTCCAAGACGAGGGTACCTTCTTCATGCCGGGCTGTGAGTCGATGTTTTCTCGTTTAATCGATACGTAGAAAAACTAATTTTGCCGATTTCCAGGAGTCGCAATTATTTACCGATCTTTTCAGTGATAATGACCGATCCAAAGATGGTGGACGATCACTTCGAGAACTTTCTGCCGAACGATTTGAACATCACGGATGGAGCGAAACGAATGGAAATCGGTGAATCGATCAGAAAGTTTTACTTCGATGGGAAATCGGTGGCTAACGAGCCGGAAAAAGCAACAGAAGTAAATTACACCAAAGATGCCACTTTGACACTTGTTTACAACAATTCTTTGTCTTTGACGTTCTTTATCATTCGCAGCTTTTAGGCGACTTGTTCTTCACCACCGGAACGGAAATGTCTTCAAAAATCATAAATTCCAGAACCAACTCACCGGTTTATAAATATCAGATGAAGCTCTACGATCCCAAGGGATTTATGAAAAATCTTTTTGGAATGCAAAATGGTAATTACCCTTGATATCTGCATTGTTTCTTTATCTGAATTGGACAGCTGAACCGTTTCATTTTTGAACCAATAACCGTGAGCTTTTCGATGCGACAGGCGTGGCTCATGGTGACGATTTGGGGTATCTGTTCTATTCGAATGCCTTCAAAAACAAGCCAGTGCCAGGTACACCGGTCGAACAGGGAATTCAGATGATGACTAGGTTCTGGACGAATTTTGCTAAAGACGGGTAAGTTTATTCTTATTTCTTGCTAATTGCTAAATTCTTCTGATAATTACCGATAAAATTTCAATTGGACAAATTTACGTGAATAATTATTGATAAAATTGCCATTGGACAAACTTTCATCAAATAATTATCGATAAAATTGTAATTGGACAAACTTTCATAAAAAAATAACCGACAAAATTCTATCTAAAATTCTGACGAGAATAATATAATTTTTCGTGCAAAGGGATCCTTCGATGAATATGGACGGGTCATTGAAAGATGTATGGCAGCCTATGGGTGACGCGAATAATTATCTCGAGTTGGATTTGGAGCCTGTTTTAAAGCAGAACATGTGGAAAGATAGAATGGACTTCTGGACGAATATTTACAAGGATGTACTCGGCGACTACGCGAAACTCTTTGCATAAGCAATTACTGGCTAAATTCCATGACGACATTTGTTGTATTATCTAATTTTGCAGCTCGGGCAATAAATTAGATTTTTTCACCTCTTTGGTAAAAACGAGAGAACAGAAGAACGAAGACGATAAATATTTATGACACGAGCTGCAAAATGTGTAATATGTAATATATACGATTTGTAATTTGCAGAGGAGTGAAAATATAAGGTATTATCGATTTATATCGATTCGTATCGACATATAACTTTTTGAACGATTTTCATTGACTCGATCGATATAACATTGATTCTTATTGAGTTACATCGATTAATATCGATTCAGATCGACTTATATCGATTCTCATCGATTAATATCGATTCAGATCGACTTATATCGATTCATATCGACTTATGTCGATTCAGATCGACTTATATCGATTCATATCGACTTATATCGATTCAGATCGACTTATATCGATTCATATCGATTTATATCGATTCAGATCGACTTATATCGATTAACATCGACTCATATCGATTTATATCGACTTAAATCGATTCATGTCGACTTAAATCGATTCAGATCGACTTATATCGATTCAAATCGACTCATATCGATTCTCATCGATAATATTCAATATTTTTACTCGTTTGAACTAGCACGATTTGTTAGGTGTACAATATTTAGTGTGTGAATTACGCTCAATAAAATTCCCACCGCCGATATAAATTTGTGTTAAATTTTCCGAAATCTCCTTTTTTTTTAAATACTACATTTTGCTACGATTCTGTGAGTTTCGAAAGGATTATTGGAGACTCTATTATTGGAAGCATCGCGCTATAGTGTCGAAAGGCTTTCCGATCCACCGGAGAACATTGGCAATGTTTCGAACGGGTTTTCGAAGCTCCATCTCCGTCCTCGTGTCTCGAAAGTGCTGCAGCCATTGCTTCGTCACTCGCTTCGTTGTCTAGAACCCACCAGGAACCCAGAACACTATCGGTGGTGCACCAGTGGCGAGAATCGTCTTATTCACCAGAGGAGAGTGGGGTTTGCAGCTCGAGGGTCGATTCTCCAGATTTCGTTAGATATGATTTTTTTTCTCCAAAGTATTGATTTCTTCTATTATTTTCCAAAATTATGTATGGGTCGAAAGATCGAAAAGTAAAATCGATTTTTTACCTAAACCCGAATGGAAGACGCAGAAATTATTTATTATTATGAAAAGGATCGACGTAAGAAAAAAGTCGTCGTTTTTCATATTTGTGTAAGTTTTATTTTTATATTAAGGAAAATCATGAATTTTATCATTTTTCATTACGTGGTTCGATGATTTTTCGAAAGGTCAGTCCTTTTATTTGGGTTTTTCTCTTTTCCTTGGAGTCGGTCCGAAAATGACCACCATTTTTCGAAATTTCGGACTTTCTACAATTTTTGCAATAGCAATAAAGTATTTTGTCCGGAAAATTTGTTATCGATAAAATTGAGTACATTTACATCCAAAAGTTAAAAAATGTTTTATTTCCTCTTCCAACTAGCAATTAAAAATTATTATCTACATTTATTAATAAATCAATAAATAATAATAAATATATTATAAATCATTCAAATTTTGTTTATTTATTCACATCAATAAAAAATTCATTATTTTTATTCAATATCGTATTATATATATTATTCAATAATTCTCCACACAATAATTTCGCTAAATGAAAATTGCTTCACTGTTTATCAGTGTTTTTCGACGCGAAAAATTTTCAAAATTTTTGAAACTCTTGGTCAGTCGTGTGTAAAACTTCCAGCTCGGAAGTATCCGTCATGAAAAAGATCAAAAAGGTATTTCGAGGTCCAAACGTATGCAGCTGGGCACTCTCGTTTACAAAGTACAAGGAACAAGGCAGCAGATGTTGGAGAAAGCCTTCCTCCATGATCATTCGAAGAAGATTCAATTTCAGGGCGACATATACTCGAGTGTTGTCCAGTTCGTGGAGGCTGATGGGTAATCGTAATGGTGCGATGAGAAAGGTATTTCCATGACGTGGGAAAAACAAGAATCATCGTCAGGTATCTCCCGGGTATTCGAATTGACGTTTCCACGGATAGAGATGCTGATCAAGATGCTGGATCACTCGTGGACCAGCACTTAAGATGACGCTCGACATCTGGCCATCAGGATCCCATGAGGAGAAAGCTGGTAGATATTCTCATATTTTTTTGTGTCACTCTGTCTGGACCAGTTTTCTCCAGGCGTTCTCTCTCTCTCTCTCTCCATTTATCATCTCCAAGCAGGATTTATTTTTCGCGGAGTCCATTGGAGAATCCCTGGATGAAAAAGAAACGGTCGAAGATCATTTCTTGCCGTCATTTTCAAAACCTTCTTTTTCATTTCCGTCTCTCTTGTTTCCCACCCTTTTGCTCTTCACTTGTCTCCCTCGGAGGTTTCACTTTCGCTGAAATCGTTGGCTCACGACTCGCTTTCACGTTCGCGGTTGATCGGGACTCCAGGAAGCGTCAGGAGCAGTTCCAAGCCTCGTTGCTTCGAACTAAAAGACTTCCGGTGTGAAATCGGCAAACGCTTCGTGAATAATCGATTTTTACGTTTTGTACTTGTTATAATAGCAGATGTGAGAGCACAATGATTTCAGTGGTTCGCGTCTTGCGACGTTTCGCGGCGTCCGTTTATCAGGAAACGATGAAGTTGGTGGAGTTCTACTGATGTTAAGCCCTTCTCTCTCTCTCTCTCTGGAAGTTTAGTTTTTAAGCGACTATTGTTGTAATTATGGCTTTTCTTGTTTTTTTGCCTAAAAGTGTAATTGCACTAAGGCATAAATACACAAATCAATCAATCAATCTCTCTCTGTTTCCCTCTCTTTATTTTCATTTCCACTTTTGTATAATTTTTAGTTGTTTAAGTTAAGCACTATTGTATTAGTATCGTTATATTATTATATATTTTTATTTTATATATCTGTTTTTCGTTTCCAGCATTATCTACATTATTATCATTGGATTATTTTCTTATTTTTAATTTCCACATTTTTTTTTAGTAATTTATCAGTTTATTGTTATTATAATGTTGCTTGATAGTTATACTAGGGCGTAATAAACTTTATCATCATCATCATCACTTCTCTCTCTCTCTCTCCCTCTCTTTCCGTTTTCTGTGGTTTCACATTTTTTATTTATTTTTGTTTCTCAACTTTGTCTTAGCCCTTGATCAATTATGAATTAAATGAAAAACCAAAAATAATTTTGAAAAGTGTATCGAAGAACGTCGCATTTCTTGTTTTTTGGTCGCCTAAAAATGAGCCGAAATAAAAATAATTTTTTATTTATTTAATAGAGGAAAATCGTACCAAACATTTTGTATTGCCGAACGGATATGAAAAACAAAAATGTTTCTGTTGTTTTTTCGTTCCAATAAGTAGAAATTAAATAAAACATTTTTATGATTTTTTCTTTTATATAAAGGACCATTCTATAAAATGTTTTCTTTTGCCTTTTTATATAAGTTTTATTAACAGTTTTACTAACAATGTTAACCAGCAATATAAAAATATTAAAAAATAAAACAAAATATTTCTGTTCGTTTTATATTTTTCATTTGTACAACCAAAATTACAAAAAAGAATTCGTTCGATTATTATGAATAAAATCCATATATTTTTCATCGAATAAAAATTTTCATCAACTAAAAATGTTTTTAATTTAACTAAAAAAAATATATAAATTGAAGAATTGATAGAAGAAAATCCGAATGTCGGGAAAGTGTAATTAGCAATTTTTGTTCGCCGATGAAAATAAGTGTTATCGAGCCAGCAAGAAAAAACGTAGAACGAACGAACAAGAGTGGTGAAAGCCGAAGGGGTTGCGGAGGTTTTGCTCATAAAAAACGGGACCGTATTGAGCGTCGATGACCAAAAGGGGATGAAATTCGTTCGAACGGATCCTGTTCGTTCATGGAAGCCTGGCAAATCGAGACGCGGGCTTGCTTAAGTGCCTTCGATGTTCGATCTCTGGCATGTCTCCGATTTCAATACGAATAAAACCATCCTCTCGAGGTTCTGGAGACTCGTCAAAAGCACACCCCAAAAGTGCCTCTTCCGGCGCCCAAAGACACGCAGCTCGGACGTTCTTTTTTTTTTTATCGAAATTTCGTTCGTTTTTGCTTTTGGTTTTTTTTTTTCAGCTTTCTTTCGAGGACCGAAGCGTCGCGGATGCCCGCCATCGCGACAGGATTTCATCGCGAGCGAAGAGGTTGCGAGACGAAAGGTGCGTTAGGGGTTGAGGGGTTCGTTTCGAAGAGTCGAAACGAAAATATATACTGTCCGTCACGTATCAAATATATACAGGGTGAGAATTATCGACTGTCGGTTTTTTTTTTCAATTCTTGAACTGAAATTTTGGCAGAAAAATTCGGAGACTTTGAAAAAAAGATTCTACCTTTTTTTTTTTAATTCTTGAGCGAACATTTTGGTGGAAAAATTCGTACACTGGAAAAAAATAAAATTCTGTTCTTATTGTATTCTCTTCTATCTTTTTTAAATATTCGAGCGAAAATTCTGGTAAAAAAAATTCGTACGCTGGAAAAAGAAAATTCTACCGTTTTTTTTTCAATACTTCAGTGAACATCTTGGTGGAAAAATTCGTACACTGGAAACAAATAAAATTCTGTTCTTATTGTATTCTCTTCTGTCTTTTTTGAATATTTGAGCGAAAATTCTGGTAAAAACAATCGTACACTGGAAAAAAAATTGCTACCTTTTTTTTCAATACTAGAGCGAACGTTTTGGTAGAAAAATTCGTACACTTTGGAAAAAATAAAATTCTGTTCTTATTGTATTCTCTTCTATCTTTTTTGAATATTTGAGCGAAAATTCTGGTAAAAAAATTCGTGCAATTTGGAAAAAATAAAATTCTGTTCTATTGTATTCTCTTCTATCTTTTTTGAACCCAAACAAAATATATAAATAATACTATGTTTTTGTTGCATCTTCGTCACCTTGTACATATGGAAACGAGGATCTGTATATTCTACAGACGAAGAAGACAAGGGAGAGCTGAAGCTGCGAGAAGGGTAGTTCACCCTCTGCAGTGCATGTATCGCGTTACGATATATTAAAATACATCGTAGCGTCGTGAACGGGTGAGCATGGCGGTCGAGAGTTTTTCAGACGGGACGAGTTTTTTAGGGCTGAGTAGGAAACTCGAACTTCGATCGATCAGAAACCGATGAGACAAGGAGGTCTTTCGCGCCCCTTAACAGGAGCGTGACTCAAACAAACCCAAACAAACTCAGTTTGAGATTGGTTGACTCCAGAAAAAAATGGATTTCTTTTTACTACACCTAATAAATATGAAAGTTGTCTAAGCACCCTTCGCATATACTAAGGGTGAAACTCTGCGCAATTTTTCCGGTGGGCTGGTGGTCGATATTGGAAACCGATGAAACAAGGAGGTCTTCCGCGCCCTACCCCCCTAACAGGAGCGCAGAAGCATCGCCGAAGCTTCCCGAGTTCCCTACAAATCAACAAATCACCGAAACTCTTGACCACCCGTTTTTTTTTTTTTTTCATCCATTCCACATTCATTCAATTTTCCCCCAAATCCCCTTTTTCTTTTCCTACGTATTTTCAAAGACAACAATCAGCCGCAATTAGGATCATTGGCTGTCGCCTATCCGACGTGATATCACTCGTGATATCAAATGCAAATTTACACGAGCCACGAGTTTTCAAATACTCGACCACGTGGACGAAAATATCGATCGTTAATTGAAGATTGGGACCATTTATTTGACGAACTCCAAGCCAATGCCCGAGTCAAGATAACGTAAACTCGATAACAGATTGATAGACTTGGCCGATCGGAAAATAGAAGCTTCCGATTGGTTATCGGAGCCGGCTGGTATGCGGAGTTGGAGCTGTTTTTGCGCTCGTGTTTTACCACCTACGCCACCCTTACGTACAAGCATATCCTTATATGTATATATATGTGCGTATAAACGTATATATATTCGTAGATTTTTCACTAATTTTTATAATAATTAATGATAATAAATATATCGAATTATTTGCTATTATTGTTAATAGAAAATGTTTAATGATTATATAATGACATAATTACTGTGTATTGTAACAATATTTATTATTATTTTTTGCAATACTACATTATAATATTATTTTGTGATCATGTGGTCTGTTATAATAATAATAATACTAATCAAAATCATAATAATAATTAATTCGACAAGTTTATTATCGCGGATTATTGATATAAAAAATTAGTTAACAATTCCCTGACATTGGAACAATAATTTGAAAAATCAATAAGTGATACTGTAGAAATGTACAAGAATAATGCAAACGACAATAAAACGGGTGCACCATACAATTATTATTGTTATAATAATTTATACAATAATAATAATAACCAGTAATTAGAGCATTCACTTTTATCGGCAATATGGATATAGGTATCATTAAAAATTCATTGATATCGAAATAGTATTTAACAAATAAATCAATAATATTAACGAAACTTTAAAGAATTGTGATAATACCCGAACGCCTTTCGACAAATAGATAGGCCGGTCGTGTTTATAATTGTTTATTAAAATTGTTATAATAATAACTAATATTTAGAGGATTTATCATTATTATTATTGATCGATATTAATATGAAAAATCGATCTATACTTACACATAAATAAATAAATAAATAAATAAATAAATAACTTTAAAGAAGCTTAAAAAAATTGTATAAAGACTGAACTGCTTTCAACGAATGGACGTGAGTATCGTGCACCAAGCTTCCAGAAATCGAACAGTGAGAGCGTTCTCAAAGT
Organism: Ophioninae sp. B BG-2022a; assembly: GCA_030522765.1. Lineage (NCBI taxonomy): Eukaryota > Metazoa > Arthropoda > Insecta > Hymenoptera > Ichneumonidae > Ophioninae sp. B BG-2022a. Next base: position 23,472 of record JAPYZJ010001181.1, on the reverse strand, counting down.
CGTTAGTCCGTGGAAATGCGACCGGAAATGGATCAGGAAGTTATCAAGAACCGCAGGTGGATTAAGTAAGTTTGCTAGCGGACATTATTATCGGTTATCAGGTAGACGTACCTACCACAGACCTTGGCAGGGATACAGCCCGTTACGTCAAGTTTCGTCCAATTAAAATGCACCCTCCAAAGAGGGATGTTATTATTCCAACGTTTGTCGTATTCATTCGCGTCCAGTGCTGACTGGGGTTTTGTGTTTATTGGAAAACGAGGGTGGTTGGGTAACAGGGAAACACGAGGTTGAAGGCGGTCACGATCAACCCCCTGTAAAAGACCGAGAGGGTAGCTGGAACGACCTCCGAACTTCCGGCCTCTTTTCATCACAGGCTGTTCGAACGTACGAGCCCGATTGTGTCATTCATGGGTACGAAGAGCCCGGAAACGACGAGTGGAACTCCCGGACCCCTCCAGGTCAACAAGGGTAAAGAAGACCTTCAAAGTCTAAAGGAAAAAAGAACCAAACTGCTTTCCCTAATAAAAAGTGGGTAATTCATATTGATTATTCAACAATTATATTTTTTTTATCGAGCTTCAATAATAATGATAAATCATACATCATTATTCGGTATTATTATTATAACAAAATATTGAATTATTGTTAAACAATATCTTTTTAAATATCGTAAATTGAAAAATACAATACATTTAAGCATGGTTGACCAGAAGGCTCAAAATTCCGAATTTTAATAGTCCGAAACTCAAAATTTGGGAAATGTTTACGAAATTTGTTTGGGTTTGTTTGGGTTCGTTAGTTTGATTTAAAACCCTTTATTTTAAACGAACCCAAACATTTACGAAATTTGTAGTTTTGGTGAATTCAAATTCGGAATTTTGAGCTTTCTGGTCAATAGTTTTTAATAAGTTTTAATAAGAATTTTAATAGTCCGAAATATAAAAATTTCGTAAAGGTCTACGAAATTTGTTTGGGTTCGAAGTTTGATTTAAAACCTTTAATTTTAAACAAACCTAAAAATTTACGAAATTTGTAGTTTTGGTAAATTCAAATTCGGAATTTTGAGCCTTCTGGTCAATAGTTTTCAAAAGTTTCAATAAGAATTTTAATAGTCCGAAACTAAAAATTTCGTAAAGGTCTACGAAATTTGTTTGGGTTTGTTTGGATTCGAAGTTTGGTGTTAAACCCTTAATTTTAAACAAACCCAAAAATTTACGAAATTTGTAGATTTGGTAAATTAAAATTCGGAATTTTGAACCTTCTGGCCAATCGCAGTTCGGGTTTCCTACCCTACCCCTATATTACGGTATACGAAAAAATCAATTTTGTTTCCAACAAGGAAGTTCATGCACGTAATACCTTGAAACACGAATTTACGAATTCACGAGTTCACGCTACAAATCCTCGACTCGGACTTTCGTTTGTTCTCGCCTTGGATCGAGTATGAGCAACGAAGGCCGAATAACTTCGAGGAGGTACCTCGTATTTGCTCGAGTGATATTAAAGTAGCATCAGCTTGCGGGAGAAGCTCATCGGCGATTGATCGCTCAGATCCAACACTCGTATTAGACAGAAGTACTGATTCACGAAAGAGAAGAACACCGGATGATGATGATGACGATGCGGATAAACCAAAGTGCTCTCGAAACGTCGAATTTCGTTGGCGCGTGCGCTGGAGCGCTGGAAACTTGTGGGTTAGAACGGCGACCACGAATGGGTATCAGGAAACCAAAAATGGCGAGGCACGTACATCCTTCAGGTTATAACATGGCGTTGCGGTATGCACTCCCAGTTAAGCTGATGCTCGTTATTCTCAGGCGATTTCGAAACTTCAAAAAGTCGTTTTGTTTTTCCGTAAAAATACAAATCGCGTACTTCGGATTGTTTGGGTTTGTTTGGGTTTATGACGAAATGTTAAAAAAGATGTTAGTGTTTCGTTTAACAAAAAAAATGATGTCCCTGAGAGATCTTGAAATGAAAATTGATTTCCAGTAGATCAGTGTCAATCAAATGATGTATTTATTTTACAGATTTTTTGGGTTTTTTTGGGTTTGGATAAAGTGTCAAAAAAACCCAAACAATCTTGTTTATCTTGTTTATCTTCGTTTTATAAGTTGAGTTTGTATGAAGCGTCGAACGAACCCAAACAATCTCGTTTATCTTCATTTTATAAATTGTTTGGGTTTGTTTTGGTTCATTGAATTTTGTGGATTATAAAAACTCGTACGTTCTCATCCAGTCTTTATCTTAGTCGTACTTTTGGTTTTGTTGATTTGTTTGTGAAAGGTTTCCACTTCGGTTTGGCTTCCCAATCTCGTCTCGTCAAGGGGAAAAAATCTCGAATGGTGTCTGTCTGAGAAATTAACGGTGCTGTCACCCTTTTCTCGCGTGTGACACGCACGGTGGGCCGTCTTAGCCACGCACGCATTATTAGGGGTGCAGAATACGATTCCCCACTGGGATCATTCGGCAATCGTACGTTTACGGTATTTTCTCCAGTACCGTGACAACTGCGAGTTCGATGTTCGAGATAATATTATTTCATGAATTTATTTAAAAACACTTTATTTCTTGAATTTTTGTTTGGTTAGGAATTAAAATTTACTTTACGATTATCTGGATTTTTTTTACGATATGATAAAGAAAAAAAATGATGAATTATGAATAAACATGTGAATGATGTATGAATAATAATTTTGTAATATGCTTGTTGAAAATGTTCTGCGAATAAAACTCGATTGGAGCAGCGTATAAATAATATAAAAATAGTATAGAAATTAGATATCAATAAGATGTCAATATTACGTAAATACGGAATAAAAAGTATGTAAATAATATTTGAATAATATATAAATAACATATAAATAATATGTCAATAATATATACATAATATATAAATAATATATAAATAATATGCAAATATCATATTAATAAAATGATGACATTAGAGTCTTCATCATCGACACTAAATTTCAGAAGCGGGCATCGTACGTCAATAGTACGTCGCATGACCGCCGTGTGGCGCACGGAGGAAAGAATTCTCGTCCGGACTTTACGTAATCCAACGCAGCCTCGGATTCTCGACCGAGTTCGTGTAGATTTTCGGAGACTAGGTGTGTATGCGAAATGGACGATATACGTAGGAGTTAGGATGAGGAAGAAAAGAGACGGTCCGATGCCGGGACCACTATCCCATACAGTGGTGATTCGCGGCGTTGTTAGTAAACCGTGGTTTAGGCACAACCGGATCGCAAAAGAGACGAAGAGGTAGCCCACTTGAGCTAAGCGAGCTTAGGACAACTTTCTCTCTCTCTCTGTTTGTCTCATCGGCTATGTCCGTCTCTCCTTACTTCCCTCTCTTTCCACGGCTACCGTACTCTCTCCCCCTTTTGCCTTTCTCTGGCCACACTATGGTTCTCTAAACTACTACATTGTACGTATGGCTTCTCTATACTCGAGACTTTTCTCGACCCTCGATACTTGAATGCAGAGTGGACTCTCCGCCACAACGCTATGATCGTTTGACGATCACTGGATCTTCGGAAGACTCCATTGTTTGGGTTGTTTGGGTTGTCCAAGGTCATTGGGTTTTGGCTTGTCCGGATGTCACTTTGTTGAAGGATCGATTTCTACCGAGTTTGTATTTGGGTTCGAATCTTTTGGAAATTGCTATGTTTGGGTTTGTTTGGGTTGCGGAACGTTACAAGTAGCGGTTTGAATCAGTTGAAGGTCAGACTTCTCCTGAGTTTGTTTGAATCGGTTTAAGGCTAATTCTCCCTAGCTTGTTTCGGTTGGAATCATTTAGAGATCACTGTGTTTGGGCTTGTTTGAGTTGCAGAAGATTACAGTATTTTCGTTTGTTTGGGTTTCAATCCAATGAAGATCGGACTTTCCCTGAGTTTGGGCTCGAATCAGTTGCAGGTCTGTATGTTTGGGTTAAGAAAGATCATCGGGTATCGGTTTGTTTGACTTTCAATTCGTTAAAGGTCACTTCTCCTGAGTTTTTTTTTGGGTCAAAATCGTTTGGAGGTCATCGTGTTTGGGTTTGTTTGGGTTGTGGAAGATGACAGTATTTTCGTTCGTTTGGGTTTTAATCCAATGGGGTTGAAGGTTGGACTTCTTCTTAGATTGTTTTGTTTAGAATTCATCATTTAGAAGTCATCATGTTTTGGTTTGTTTGGGTTATAGTCGGCTGAAGAACACTCTTATTAGATGTGTAATCTGCTCGAGTTTGGATTACAATTGTTTGGACGCCTCCTAGGTTTGTTTGGGTTGCAAGTATTTGATGATCAGTTGGTTTTGGCAGTTTTTTTTGGCAACCCAAACTATCGAGATAAATCGCGTTTTTACTATTAGCGGACTCCCATCGCTCTAACTTGGAAACGTACGAATCGTCAGTAAAAAAAAGTTTACCGATGGAGGCGCCGGGTATCGATCCCGGTACCTCTCGCATGCTAAGCGAGCGCTCTACCATCTGAGCTACGCCCCCCGTTGAAGTACATGAGATGATGAGCTAATCAAGTGACCTTCAACCGAATGTTACCTTTTAATCTCTTCATTTCGAGTCTCAAACGAAACGAAACAAACCCAAACAAAATCGAACTCAGCAAACAAACCCAAACAAATTTTTGAGTAAAAAAACTCGAATTTATAAATGAGGTTATCAAAAAACCCTCCAGAAAAACTGTTACCTCCAGAAAAGCTAAAAATGTGGCTATCAGAAAAGACAATTCTTAAATAAACAAAAATACATCTCAAAATGAAGTCACCAAACAAACTCTAGATTAAAAAAGAAAAATTGTCCTGAAATGAGGTTAGTAAACAAATCCAAAAAAACTCGGAATAAAAAAAATTCATCTAGAAAATGAGATAATCGAACAAACCAAAAAACATATTGAGTAAAAAAACTTTAATTTCGAAATGACGTCACCAAAAAATCCAAGACAGTTCTTAAATAAACAAAAATACATTTCAAAATAAAGTCATCAAACAAATCCAAAATACTCGAAATTAAAGAGAAAACCATTTAGAAAATTAATTAATCGAACAAACCAAAAAAACTCTTGAGTAAAAAAACTTTCATTTGAAAATGACGTCAACAAAAATTCCAAGATAGTTCTTAAATAAACAAAAATACATTTCAAAATAGAGTCATCAAACAAATCCGAAAAACTCGAAATTAAAGAGAAAATCATTTAGAGAATCAATTAATCGAACAAACCAAAAAAACTCTTGAGTAAAAAAACTTTAATTTAAAAATGACGTCAACAAAAAATCCAAGATAGTTCTTAAATAAACAAAAATACATTTCAAAATAAAGTCATCAAACAAATCCGAAAAACTCGAAATTAAAGAGAAAACCATTTAGAGAATCAATTAATCGAACAAACCAAAAAAACTTTAATTTAAAAATTACGTCACCAAAAAATCCAAGACCGTTCTTAAATAAACAAAAATACATTTCAAAATAGAGTCATCAAAGAAATCCAAAAAACTCAAAATTAAAGAGAAAATCATTTAGAGAATCAATTAATCGAACAAACCAAAAAAACTCTTGAGTGAAAAAACAATAAAAAAATGACGTCACCAAAAAACCCTCCTAAAAAACTGTTGAGCCATCATGTTTTTTTTTTCAATTCTGGTTATGATTTCGATAGTCTCGATGAAAAATTTTGAAAACTTTCGAGACCCGGTACATTTAGAGAAGAGTCTCCGTGGCAAAATTGAGGTCAGCTCGATTGTAGAATTTCCTAAAAATAAATATTTCGCGGGCCCCGAGCACGACGTTTTCGATGTGCGGAGCGTCCTGTCCAAGAGTCGTCGGATTGTAAGTCGTCACGAAGGATCGTCAGGCCTGTCACGCTGTCCTGATACATGACAGGTGAAGCGGGAGGCCACCCGGATTTTAGTGAGGCTATGCCTGAGTTTCGGGCTCGTCGAAACGTTCAGATGAAAATGAAGCCCTCACGGAGGGACTTCCTGTCAACCTCCGTCACGACATGCCAGCCTGCTATTCGTGGCATTCCCTTTTCCGATAATTCGCCGTTCATTTGCGCCCCGGAAATTTCGGAATACTCGATTTGCGTATAATCGAGGAAATCGACGAAACGGAGAGAGAACCGTCGAATCTCGGAATCCCCCGGGAACTCGCTCCAAAAATAATCCTAATTGAAGACGATGGGATAGAGATACCACGCTCCTTTTAGAGATGCTGCCCTGGTTTGGATTTCCTCGAATATTACGAAAGGGTTCACCTGGGCTGATGGCTTTCGTGATCGAAACGGATTTTCGTGTCGTAGGGATATTTCCATTCGAATTGTTACTTTTGTTATTTTTAATTTTTCTTAACTATTGGAAATCAAAATTGTACATTTTTAACATTTTTTTTTGAGATTGATAAATAAGGTATACGTTGAAAAAAAATTTTTGATCTTCTAAATTGGTAAATAAAAAACAGACGTTTTTTATTTTTTAAAATTAACTTACAAAAAATCAATGTTTTTTTTCTGAGTTTTTTTATTCGCTGTTTCGGTTTTTAAGTTTTTCCTTATAATCATTATTCTTTATTAATTTTTTTTATTTGCCATATTTGTAATTAATTTTTTTTTTCGAATGTTCATATTAGACTTTTATAAAAAATGCGTAATTTAAATTGTTGACATGATTATATAAAACTGGATATCGTATTGCATTAATCAGCAAAAGAAATTGACTACCAATTTTTCGTCGTGTTGGTTACAGTTAGTCTAAACAAATAAATATGTTCACTTCACAAAGTGAAAACTTTATTTTTCACACAATTATTTATATAAATAAACTATAGTTATAACTTTTATGGGAATTTGATATTATGCGTTATTATCAAAAAATGTTACCAAATAAATGGATCATCACGCAGAATAGTTATAAATAATGAATATTCGTCTTGATTTGAGGGCAAGCGATGGGAATAGTTGGTCCAAAAAAGCTTCACATCCATCGGCCTCACGAACAATTGATCTGACGTGATATCGGCTGGCGTAATATATTTAGCAATCGTCGATGGGCCATAGAAGAGATTGCAATTTAGAAGTGACACGCTTGCAAAATTGATAAGATTCGAAGCTCCGAGGGTCGTGTGTGCAGTATGCAATAGACATCCGTTCGATTTTGATCATTTTCACCTCAGGAAACTTGAACTCACGCCCACTGATGGCATTTTCCGTTGCTGTTTATTTGATGATACCAGGAAAAACAGACGAACTAAAATTAATCAAAAAGAACCCAAACGAACTTAAATGAATCAAAATAAACCCAAATTAACGCAGATGACTTCCAATGAACCCAAACAAACCCAAACGAACTTGAATGAATCAAAATAAACCCAAAATAAACCCCCAGACGACTTCTAATGAACCCAAACGAACCCAAACGAAATTAAATGAATCAAAATAAACCCAAGTCGATGCAGACGACTTTTAATGAACCCAAACAAACCCAAACAAACTTAAATGAATAAAACAAACTCAAATGAACAAAAATCCAAACGAACTTAAATTAATCAAATTAAAATTAAAAAAAAACGCTGACGAAGTTTAATGAACCGAAAAAAACGATCTGAAACGAATCCAAATAAACCTAAGCAAACTTAAAAAAAACGCAAGTAGACCCAAACAAACCCGAACGAACTGAAGTTAAACGAAACAAATGCAAATGAGCATAAACAAACCGAAAAAAATACAAACGAGCTCAAATGAACCTTAATAAACCCAAACGAACCCAAATGAACTCGGATCAATTCAAATCAGTACAGAAGAATTTTAAAAAACCCGAATTAGCCCAAAGAATTCTAAATAAATTTCAATGAGTCCAAGAAAACCTGAACGATCATAAAGAAATGCAAATAAACCCAAATGAGAGCGAACGAACCAAAATCCATTGAAACCTACATAAATGAATCCAACAACTCTAACGAACTAACACGAACCTAAATAAATCAAAGCAAAATTAACTAAATTCAAACAAGCTTCAACGAACCCAAACAATACCAGACAAACCTGATTAGATCTGATTGGAAACCCAAACAAACGTAGGCCAATCGATACGACCCCAAACAAAGGAAAACATATGACCATTTGTTGGTGGAATGCTCAGAATTCGGAGCCTCATTTACCGTTGAATTATTCCGGGAATATTGAAGCTATTTGGCCCAGAGGAACTTCAGGATTATCATTGCGGTTGGACCTTCGATATGATGGATTATGCGGATGTAATTCAGCGTTGCATCCTCGCTGGAATGCAATCCCTAAAGCTTACAATTCGTAGAAATTTAACTAGGAATTCAACTCTAAGTACAATAGCTTTTGGTATTTATTTTCAAATTATGCAATTATCATTGTTACCGTATGATCAAAGTTGACTTTGGTGGTCGTGAAATCGGACGCGTTTGAAGTTATGGGAATGAATGAAGTACACGTGCATGTAAAATTACAGACGATGGTACGAGCTCCCTGCGAATTTTCGGAGTTAAGCCAAAGATTGGGTGGATGGCCTCTCAGCTGCGAATAACTCGAGTAGTCTGTACACTCGAACGAGATATATTAATAGTTCAACCTAGTGGTCGAGCGACCTGTTGGACGATGTACGTTGACGAAATTCCACCCGGTTCGAATTTAACGTTTTCGTAAATCGAGGGAAACTTCTCTTGACACTTTCGGTTCTTGAAATAGTTCCGGTCGCTAATGTACTGTATAATGTTGATAGATTTCAACGTTTTTCTTTTGCTTTGATAGCACAACTTTCCCTTCAGTTTTTGAAAATATTTTTTTTGTTCGGGGTTGTTTGATCAATTTTTACTTTGATTTTTGAATACGATTTTGTTTGGATTTGTTTAGCTATTTTTAAGCTCTGTTTTTTAAGCGAGTTTTATTTGGATTTGTTTGGTGAACTTTTACTTCAATTGTTGGAGAGATTTTTTATTTGGTTTTACTTGAGTCAGTTTGGGTTGGTTTGAACAGCTGTTGTTTCATTTTTTCGGAAATTTTTGTTTGGGTTTGTTTAGGTTCGTTTGGTTAATTTTCATTTCAGTTTTTGACGAGTTTGCTTGTGCAAGTTTTATTTAAATTTTTGGCGTACTTTTTCGTTTTTTAGTTTTGATATGCTCGGTTAAGTTTGGCTTGAGTTATTGACTGGTCAATTTTGGTTAATTTTCATTTCAATTTTCGACAAACCTTTCAGTTTCAGATTTTTTGTTTGGGTTTTAATCGTTAACTTTTATTTCAATTTTTGGCACAAGTTTCAGTTTTACCTTTTTTTTTTTTTGGGGTTTGAATCGTCAATTTTCGATTTAATTTTCGACAAAACTTTGAGTTTGAGTTTTTTCGTTTGGGTTTGTTTAGCCAATGTTTTCTTCGGTTTTTTGGTCGAATTATGAGCTTTTCAATTTCGATCCGTTTGCGTAATTATTGACGCATCGAGTCAACCTACTTTTTTGACGAATCGCAGATCAAAGGGAACGCAAAAACGAACAACTTTTTGTTTCGTGTTTCGCGGCGCATTGGAAAATTGATATCCGCGAGTAATCTCGATGCCGCACTCGTTAATTCGCGTCGAGACGCCGCGATGTTTGCCCGAGTCAAGCATGTGGAATTGTAAAAGCACGCTCAATTAAATTATACGATCGAACGATTCCGATTGATATCTCCGGTGCAATCGCGCGCGCACCCGAGTGTACACGTGGTATAATTACACCCCGCGCAATCCGACAAAGTATAAAGAGCCATTATGTACCGTGCAAATAAATTCGTTATAATTGAACCAGATGCACCGTTTCCAAGGAAAACCTCCGCCGAGTTCTTGGAATCGATTTTATGCGCGTACGTTGATTTATTAAATGGACAACATTTTTCGATTACTTTTATCGATCCTTTTTCCGCATTCTACGATCCTTCTTCCCCACGTTTTTTTTAATAAATTAAATAACATTGCAGCCACGAGGAAACGAAGTTTTATTTTTCTAGATTTTTTCATAATAAAACTTTCGGAAACAAAAAGTACGATAACGTATTTTATTTAACGATTTAAAGTGTTACCGGATGGATCGAGGGGCAAACAGTTTGTCAAAAATTATGCAGTTGTCTTTTTTTGCAATTTACAGATCCAGTAAAAAAAATATCGAAAATGATCAAAATGATAATTAATTTCTATGACCTACCGTCGACCTTGACTGATATAATATTTTCAGAATTTACGCCGATTTAGTTCCATTCCCTATGCTTAATTTTTTATGATCGCATAATTATTTTTTTAATTAATTATAATATAATTAATGATTTAACAATCACTTAATATTTTGATATATTATAATATATTTTAAATAAGATAATTACATTTTTATCATAACCATCGTTTATATTAAACTATTCAATCAAGAACTATCAGTTTCCAAATTTTCAACAATTTTGGTGGTTTTTAATACCAATCCAGTGTTATCTTAATTCAAGCAAACCCAAACGATTTTAGAGCCCTTCTGAGGACCGGAAGTGGAATCTTGTGGCTCAAAAAAAATTTCCTTTTTTTGCAATCGATTCATAAATCGATTGTAACGAAATATCGATAATTATTTAATAAAAATTTGTATCGACGGTTTCCGTTGACGTAACGGGTGCGCCAGGCGTCGCGTAAATATTTTTAGCCCCGGTCATACTTTAGACGCGGAGTCTTAATTTCTATTAATAAATACGTAGGTCACAGAAAAAAAAAGAAAAAAAGAAAAGATCGAGAACGCAAATAACGATAGGTTTTCTTCGATCATAACCGAAGCGCGTTCCACATGGCATGGAAAATCTCTTCTAATCTCGCAAGGCACTCAAAAACGCAATCGTTGACGGCGGATGCCGTAAGTGCCTTTTTCCAAAATTGATAATCAGCTGGTACGTCTGATCTTTTTGAAAGGAATGATTATCAGTTTTTTTTTTAATTGGCTAGTTTTATATTAAACGATTGTTATGACAAAAATGTAATTATCTCATTTAAAAAATATTATAATATATCGAAATATTAAATGATTGTTAAATCATCAATTATAATATAATTAATACAAAAAATGATAATGCATTTATCGCAAAATTATCGCAAAATATTAATTGGCTAACTCGAAATATACGTATTATTTTTCCACGAAAAAAATATCTTTTAGCTTCCTGCGAATATTTATTTATATTTTATTACTAATTTTTTATTTATGTATAGATATGAATTTGATCTTAGATTTCGTGCTGTAACATACAAAATCCCTATTTCGATATATACACTTCACTGGAAAGTAATAAAGTATAAATATTATAAAGTAAAAATGACACGAGCGAAAATAATACTTAAATAGAGCGAAAAGTCAAATAATCTTCCATGACCTACCGTCAGTCTTTCCATCTCTTTGTGTTTGGGTTTATAGATATTATATATGTATATATTATATTAATAAACGTCCATTATTATTAAATTTATATTATGTTTTAATAAATAACCATCAGCACAATAATATATTGTAAATTAATTATATTAATATTGTATCATTATGATTTTATTTATAAATATTAGTATAATAATATAGTACAAATATACTATAAATATAATTAAATTATATATATTTATGAATCAATTAATTATATTTATATTATATTTGTACTATATTGTTATACTAATATTTATAAATAAAATCATAATGATATAATATAATGATATATATTATTAAATTTATATAAATATATATATATATATACTATTATTATTAGTATATGAAATTATATCGATAAAATATTACTCCATCGATATAATTGTATATATATAAACAATTATATCGAAACATACATACAAACCCAAATACGAAGGAATATGGAAAACTTTGAGGTAGGTCACGAAAGTTAATTGGCACTTAGTTTTTTTCTCGTATCAATGAAACGAATTGGATCGAAGGTTCTCCATTGTTGAACGCTACATTACTGGAAAATTCTTACGGCGAAGCTAACGTGAGAGACGCCGTTTTAAAATCAGATAAAGCTTCTCAGGCGTCGCGCAGTCGAGAAACGTTGACGGCATTTAATTTCAACGAGGCTTGTATTGAATGCCGTCAACGATCGTCATTAAATGCGCGACGATGGGCTGTAATACTTGAACTTGGTCGGCACCAGTTCGACGTCGAGTGTCTCGTCAACCAAACGAAACCTGTCCGAATGCGTTACTGATTAGTCGCTCTCAATAACCGACCGAGGTTGACGAGCGAAATAAATGGTGCATTCTTGCATTGAAATTTCAAAGGCTATCGGCTCGAGTCAGAATTGAGATCGATTCAACGGTTTTTTTATTTTCAACTGACAGCTTCTTCCTGATTATTAATCAACCGGAAATGAAACTTTCTCTTTGTTTCAAACAATGAAAAACAAAACTCCATTCCTGTATTACGATATTTTATCTCGATGGTTTTTTAAGTTAGAATATTCGTTAAACAATTCGAAAAAATTACGAGAATAAATTATATGTTGAGTAATTAAAATGAAAATTGTTAAGACCGAAATAACGCAAATGAAAATATTAATGAATTCAATGGAATTGTGGGAACAAAAATGTAGTGAATAAAAAAATTGATTGTTTTGAGAATTTTACTAGCGTTGTAATAAAGTACACAGAATTAATGAATTCATTGAAAAATATTCTTAAACGTAAATTATTAACGTTTATATTAAAATTTAAATAAATTAACGTCCATTGAAAAAAAAAAATTAATGAATGCAAAATGATTGATCAAATAAAACTTGAGTGAATAAAAAATTAATCATTTCTAAAGCATTACTGATTTTAACGAGTACTAAATACATTAAAATTAAGCAAACAATTAATGTCCTTTTTTAGTATTTGTAAAATAATAATGCTATGTTAATAAAAAACATTAAGTAGTTTACAAATATCGTTGTAATTAATATAAAGAAAATAAGCATATTAATTAATTGACCCGTTCATTAATACATGAATGATAACAAATAATTAAAAGTGTATAAGAAATATTTAATACGTGTCAAACGTTCACGTTCCTCGTACAAAAATCGTACCATTCGTCGTCATTGTACTTTTGACATTTACGATTTCGTGATCTACGAGGAAGTCGACTTTTTTCAGCCCCTACGTGCTGACGATTCCCAAAGACACGATGAAATACAAGTATCGGGGATTTAAAAAACAACGATGAAAACTAGAAAAAGATAAACAAAAACAAAAAAAAACTTACCAAAGAGAAGAACAGTGATGATAATGGAGCCGATCGTCATTTTCAAAATCACAAAAACACCAAAAAACCACAAAATATTCCTTCCTGTTGGTGATTTACGGACGATTTATCACAATCCGCACGAGCTAATCAGGATTGAAAATTCGCGACTGACGTTTCTACCTTTCATGGGGTTTCGTGGGAGTTGGGGGTGGGGGGGAAGACGAAAAGCGCGGGAGAAGTTTCGCGCGGTTTTTCGAGGCTCGTTGACGGGGCTCGCGAGTAACTCGTGGCCACAATCGGCTCGTATAAAACTTGATGGTATACGAGACTCCATGCTGAAGCAAGTTTTCGATTTTGCCCCCACCCCCAACAACCCCTTCCGCCCTTCCAATTTCCGATCTCTCTCTCTCTCTCTTTCTCTGTCTCCCTCCCTGGAGACACGCACAACGAGGGACGTGCATTAGAGAGCACGTACGTTCACCCACACGTATGGAATTCCAGTATTTTTAGAATTCCGCTCGGACTGTGGGCGCACTACTACCGATTCCGCGTACTCGACCTCTTCCTACTTTCCGTCTCTCTTTCTCCTTCGATTTCGTTCATCAGCGGTATCATCACGGCCACAGAGGGGAATAAAAGGTGCGGAAGGAACGACACAGACGAGACTGTGCGAGACTGCCGACGCGTGGTTCGCCTACGCTTAGAAAAATTACCGAAAGAGAGAGATGATGATGATGATATAATTTATTATGCCCTAGTCGAGACTTTTGGGCAAAAGAACGAAATAACAATAAAAATAATATAAGAAAACATAAACATAACTTAAAATAATAATAACAAAGAAAGTAATAATAGTATTGACAATAGCAGTAATAATACAGTGCAACCTTAATATAACGTACCTCAATATAACGATCTCCTCGATTTAACAAATTCTTCGTTAAATTCTTTCCTTGAATTCGTAATCCCCTTGAACAAACCTCAGTTCAACGAATTACTTGATATAACGAATATTTTATTGTTCCCCTCCGATTTGTTAAATCGAGGTTGCACTGTAATAAGAAGATTAATAAAATAATAAAATAATAATAATAGTAATAAGAGAGAGAGAGAAGGGGGGGGAGGGATGATGGTGATGATGATGATGATGATGAAATAATTTATTATACCCTAGTGCCAGACTTTCGGGCAAAAGAAGGAGATAACAATAAAAATAACATAAGAAAATTAAAAATAACGTAAAATTAATTACAGTGCAACCTTAATATAACGAACCTCAATATAACGATTTCCTCGATTTGTAATCCCCTTGAACAAACCTCAGTTCAACGAATTACTTGATATAACGAATATTTTCTTGTTCCCCTCCGATTTGTTAAATCGAGGTTGCACTGTATAAACAAAAAGAGTAATAATAATAATAATCATAGTAGAAGTAGCACTAATAATAATGACGTAATAATAATACTAATAATGATAATAAAAGCACCTATACATTCGCTAGATATCGAAGATATCAGCTATTTCGAGACACACATGAATAAGAAAGAAGAGAAAGAGCGAGAGAGAGAGATTTTTATTTGATTTGAAGCATTTTAATATGCCCTAGCAGTTTATAGGGCAATTATAAAAAAAATACGTTTTGAGTAATAGATAAATGCAAAGTACAGCAGTAAATAAATTGAGAGAGACAGAGATGATGATGATGATGATGATGATGATAAATTTTATTATGCCCTAGAATTAACTATCGGGCAACATAATAATCTTAACAAATATCGAAAATAGTAAAAAAATAATACAAAAAATCCAGAAAGTGATAAAAATAATACAAAAAAAAAACAAAAATAATTAAAAGTTTACCAAAATAAGTATCGTAAATAGAGTTTGTTTGGGTTAGAGAGAGTGAGAAAGAGAGAGAGAAAGGGGGATTCAATGTGCGTGTTCTCAAAAGTGAAAAGGGTCAGAAATTGCCTCCGAGTATTTTATCTCGTCGACCTAAGAAAAAAACAAACCAATCGATCTTCCTTCGCTACTTCCGGATTGGTCCCCAGCGAGCTCCGAAGAAAAAAAAACAATATTTCTCATTTTCTACGTCCCTCCTCATATAATTCCGATTCGATTATCGTAGCGTGCTCCAGAACCTTGTTAGTTTTTCTTTTGTCTCGTTTCTCGGAATCTACGGGGATGTTCATGATGAAAAATACAGTGTTTGTTTGAATCTTTTTGCAATGTTAATTGCGTGCCCTCGAAGTGGAAGTGTTCAAGGGTGTTCAGGAATTTTGTTAGATTTTTTTTTGCAAATTATGCATTTTTGCAAATTTTATTCCAAATTATTCGTTTCGCAAATTTTATTACAGTTAATTTTTTTTTTTGAATTTGATTAAATATATCTGCGTATAATTATATAAGCGATCTACAAATAAGGAAACAAAGGTGAAATGAAAAGGTCGATATTTTTTTTTGCAACGATGTAACCTTGAAGTCGCCGATCCAACGGAGCCCAAAATTGGGGACGATGAAGAATCGTTTTCTTCCGAGAAAACCGTCACTCCTGAAAAATCCTCCAATCGCAAAGTATTAAAAAACAAAAAGTTAATTATCCATAGCCAGACAAAAAATGAGAAAAGTGCCATCAGAAATGGAAAAAAAGAACGGACGTACATTGTACCCAAAACCCATTTAATCGAAAAACCAAACTGTTCGTTTCCTTTCGTTTTTTTTTTCTTTCTTTCATCTAATTAACAATAAATTATTAAATAACTATACACAAAAGTATTCGCAGACTTTATTAATTATCGCTAATCATCAGACGCTGCTCGCCTCGTTGCCAATTTCTTGCAACACTCGCCCCTCTCTAGCTCACGAAAAATCACGTTCGCCGAATCGAATTCACTCCCTCATCTCAAATAATTCATATACTTGGGCGCCTAATTTTTACGAGTATATTAATACTATTTTTATTTTACTTTTATTACCTTAACTCGTTAACAGACGATTGTTTACAAGATTACAAAAACGAAATCCTAGTCGTCGCTTCGTCGTTACAATTTGTGTTGTCTTTTTCATTCGTCCGCAAATCTTTTACGAAATTTCACGTTAATTATAATTATAATCATATTATAATCGTATAACTACAATATATATATATATCAATAATTATACATCGTAATATAATTATAATCATAATCCCAATTATAATTATAATTTTCATTTACCATCACAATTATAACGTTTATTCGCAATAATTTAATCGCAAATCATATTTATAATTCGTAATCATAAACACTTTTTGTTTTTTTTTTTTTTCAATTTTTTATACGTATGATTTTAATGTTTTCACGTTCGTACAAATTGTCAATGATCAGCGCGGAGATACTCGAATGGAAAACTATTGGCAGTACAACAAATTTCCACGGATTGAAAAACAAAAGGAAAAATGAAAAAAACAAAAATTACAACGCATTGAAAAAAAAAAGAAATTATCGGAACGTCGAGTATCCTTCTTTTTCTTCTCCGGGAGAAGCACAGAATTAACATCGTGATCGCGATCGATCGATTTCTCGCGACGAAAAAATCGGCGGTTTTTTCGAGCGGGCGAGAAGGTTAGAGGTGTGAGGGCGAGGGGGGTACTCGAAGCGAGAAAAATTGATCGCACACTTAAGTAACATTCTAGCTTTGACAAAGTTCAGCTAAATTGGAAGTTTCGTTTGTCGCTGTTTATCGTATGTATATATATATTTTTTTCACAATGCGTGGGCGTATGTGTCGCCTGTAAAAAAAATGCTCACCTTCGGTCATCTGTTGGCAGACTTTTTTTTGTGTATTTGTTTTTTTTTTTTTCATTTTTTTTTCGCTCTCGCGTTATTTCGTTGCAACAAATGTACAATTGTCGAGGTTTCTCGCTCAGTGAAACAATGTTTACGTACTTCGTTATATTTATATTCATATTTATGTATATGACTTTCATCGATATTTATTTACAACTTCGCGAATTTCTTGGTTTTTTTTTATTACTTTAAAAAAAGTTTGTTTTTTTTTCCTCGTCGTAACGACAAAGTTGCGTCATTCCGAAATTGCCTTTTTCCCCCTTTTTTTTCATCTTTCTTTCGGAGCCACTTTTCGTTTTTCCGTTTATCCTTGTTTCCCCTAGTTATTTTTTTTTTAGTGACGTTATTTCCGTTTTAGTTTTTTTTGTTGCGGTTCAGCGAGATTTTTTCGAATTTTTTCCCGCAATCGTTGGGATGAAGAATCGCTGGTGTTTTGGAAAATTGGCGAGTGGGAGGGGGAGAATGGAGGATGGGAATGCTGCGAGTGACGTTTCTCGACTCGGTGCAGAAGCTGGTGAAATTGACGGTTCGTTTATTTTTTTTCCCTAGGGACTTTTTTTTTTGTTTACTAATATTAATTTTTGCTCGAATATATTGATATAAACGTACTCCGTTTCCCCGGATTGCTGTGAAATCTTTACGTCGAATCGGGTCGACGAAAGTCTCGAGCAATTTTCGTCCCAAATTTCTTTTTTTTTTTAAGCTCCAACGGGCCAAACTGTAGGACAAATTTTTGAATCTACGCAAAGCAAAGTAAAAAAAATGTATTAAAAAATTGGTCATTGAAAAATAAAAAATCGTTCGGGACAACTCGATGACAAAATTATCAAATTTTCGCTCCCCTCGGATCGTAACGAAACGAAAAATTCGAATTGAAAAGAAACGCCCGTAGATTGACTGGAATAAAAAATATCTTTGCCGGAAGTGGATCGATCTTTTCGACTTCTGTACAACCTCAATTAAGGATCGATTTTAAATGTTCTCGCGCGTTCATGTCGAATAAAAACTGGGCAAGTCATGCATTAGGAAATAATAATAATGATAAAAGTGAAGAACGATAAAAGTCAGATTTAAGGAAAATAAAATTTCGATTTAATAAAATTAAAAAAAAACGAAAGTGAATCAAAAATTATACGACAGGCGAGAGAGAGAAATTCTATATATCTGTAAATCAGCGACGGCATTTTCCCCTCTACGTTCTTCGGTGCAATAACAAAAAAAGCTAAACTTCCTATTAAAATATATTAGGCCCCTTTATGCAAATATCACTGACTCTATGAAGTTATAATCAGGCGTCTCGTGACTAAATCGAATTTAGGAGACAGCTTAGTCACGATCGATTCATTTGAAATTAAATAAACGGTTTAATAGTTAATCAGTCGATTAATTGTTCAGTTAATCAATAGCTGATTAAATTCATTAATTTCATTAATTAATTTCACTATCTTCATTAATTAATTTCATTAATTAATCAATCGAGTAATCTGTGAGCTATCGGTCGATTAATCGATTGATCAATCGGACATTTAAATCAGCGATCGATAAATTCATTATTTGTTGAGTTATTTGATAAACTCATCGATTTATTAATTTCCTATGTTATTGATTAATCAATCCAATGATTAATTACTGACGGAATTAATTGTTGACTTAATTAATCAATTGATTTATTCTCGAATTAATCGACCAATTAAACGATCGATAAATCGTCGGATCTGGTGAATAATTAATTCAACAATCATTCAATTAACCAGAGAATCGAACTGTTAATTATTAAATTCGGTGATTAACTAATGAATTGATCAATTTGTCGGTTAAAAAACGGTTTGAAAAATCACCTGATTAATTCGACAATTCGATCAGCGATCAATCGACATATTAATTGATGAGTTAATTCATAAATTCATGAATCGCTGATTTAACCGATTTAATCGATTATTTATCGACTGATTTAATCGACAATCACGTGACTAATTGTCGAGTTTATTGATTGATCAATCAATCGGTAAATTGCCGTTTGAGCCGTATAATAAATCGATTGATTAATTCCTGAGTTAATCGACCAATTAATTAATCGGCCAGTCGTCAGATGTATAATTAATCCAACGATTATTAAATTAATAACATAAGTAGTAATCGAGTAATTAATCGAACAGTTAATTATTAAAATCGGTAAGAAATATCGATTCAATAATCAACCATTGAAATACGATTAATTGACAATTTTTTATTCGCACACTGAGACGAAGAATGCGGATTGGGGTGGGGAGAAGGAGCATGAGGAAGGGGAGCGTTTTATATCGACGCGCCTTAAAAATTGGCTCGGGAGATTGTCAGCCGCAGGGATCAAGCCTACATCCTTGTCCCAGTCAGCATTCGCGACGGTTCCTAAGTTTTTCTTTTTTTTCCCCTATTTATATATTTACTTGTTTATTTATTTTCTGTTTTTTTTTTCATCTTAAATCGACATAACGAAGCATGAGTCAATATATTACATGTTCACTTCCGTTTCTAAATCTTTTTTGTATATTTAAACGTGGAAAATGCGATGAACGCTCGTTAGGACATTTTTCCGAATTGTTGAAATCGATTCATTCGAGTCTAACGTTTTCTTTCGCTTCTCCGGTTGTCGCGAAATAAATATAAACGTTTAAGCCCGTCATCGGTGGGAAAATAGCCGATGAGAATCGAAGGACGATTCTTTTGTCTTTCTCGTTTATTGGCTAGAAATAAATGTTCCCTCGTTGATTGGACTCGCGTCATAGACGATCGAAGATCCGGGATTCCACTGAAGGCATCTTCGTTCAAATCCATCAGGTGATAAACGTCGAGACCGAGAAAGAGAGAGAGAGAGAAAGAGAGAAACGCAAATTTTGGTGGTCACCGGGATGCCTTCTTTTCTTTTTTATTTTTTTTATAAAGGTGGCGCTGCACGGTAGAGAGGATTTCCTCGGATCGGAAGCACGTGAGCCTCGGAATTGAAGACCCAGTCATCCAGGCTTATCAGGTCGTTGTCGCTGAACAACAGGTATAGGTACTGCAATCGACAAAAAAAAATGTTTTATTTTATAGTTATTTTTTATTTTTAGACTTTATCCCTATTTTTAGTGTTTTGGTATTTTTTGTTTATAGACTTTATCCCTATTTTTGGTGTTTGGGTATTTTTTTTATCTATAGACTTTATCCCTATTTTTGTGTTGGGGTTTTTTTATATCTATAGACTTTATCCCTATTTTTGGTGTTTGGGTATTTTTTTAATTTATAGACTTTATCCCTATTTTTGGTGTTTGGGTATTTTTTTAATTTATAGACTTTATCACTATTTTTGGTGTTTTGGTATTTTTTAAATTTATATACTTCGTCCCAAGATATCGCGAAGTACCAAAAAGGTACCGTGGTATCAATAATGGTACCGAAAAGGTATCAGAGGTATCATAAAACACCAAAAATGTACCAGAATACGAAAAAGTTTACAAAGGTTTCTAAAGTTTCAAAAATGTACCAAAGGTATTCAAAAGTACCAAAAAGATACCAAAGTCATCGTAAAGCACTGTAACGGTACCTAAGATATCGTAAAGCACCAAAAACGTACCAAATCTGATATATCACCAAAATGGTATCAAAAGTATCGAAGTTACCAGAAAAGATTTTACAAAGTACCAAAAAGTTACCAAAGCTATAAAAAATGGTACCAATAAAAACACGCAGGATATTTTTCCATTCGCTTATTAAAAAGGAATTTCGTAAAGCCCAAACTCATCACACCGCTCAAAAAATATTTATTTCACGACAAAATACAATGTTAAATTGTGGACGAGTCGAGTCACGATTTCTTTTTTTTTTTTTTCGTCATTTCGTTTTTCGCGAGGAACGAGATGTCGGTGGCGGATATTTTGGATGACTCTCCCGGGCAAAGTGCACGCGTAAATACACCGTGAATATAGAACTTGAGGGGTATAGAGAAATAACGAAATAACATATACCTTGAGCGTCTCGGCGAAAAAGTAGCTTTGCTGCACGTCGTCCTTCAGTGAATCAGCCAAGTATACGTTGTTGAGACCCGTGAATCCTCCCGGTACACGACAATGCTTTTCGAGGGCCTGAACCGCCTCCCAGCCCCATTCCCGGTACTTCGTGTCATTGGTGAGTCGCCACATCACGAAGTACGACTCGAAGGTCTGACAATTCGGAGAAACATCATGAATAACGTTTAAAGAAAACAAATCATTTTAAAAAATCACTAAAAAATCACTAAAGAAAATCACTAAAAAAAATCGCAAAATCAGTCAATTCGTTTCGAACGAATTAACCGATTTTGTGATTTTTTTTGTTTTTTAGCTTTTGGATTGTTTTTCGACGAGAAAATACGTTTTCTACTGTTGCTTTTTGGTTTTTGTAACCTTCTACGAAATATTAATAAATCCATTTTTTCGGAAACGTAGAATTTTACGAAAAAAAAAGCTTCACTGACACGTTTGTTCGAAAAAATAAATAATACTACGATGATTTGTTTGTTCTTGAAAAAAATATGCCAATTAAAGCATCAATAATTTTTTTATATGATCATGTGTTTTCGAAAAAATTGATTCGTTTCGACAATTCGCGAGGACCCATATTTTTTTATTATGATAAATTCTGTTTTTACTATAAATTCAATCTTAAAACAAATGCTTTTTTCGAAATAGTTTTTTTCAGTAAAATAAACGCTTTCGCCGGAAATTTGTGTTTTTTTTTAAATTATGCTGCCTTGTGAAAGGTAGAATGTATAGCAAGCGTAAACGAGATTGAGCTTGGTTTTTGAAAAATAAATAATTTTTTAAAGTACATTCTTTTTTTAATCCAATTTTTTGTTTAAATAAATTATTTTTGTAATAATTCTTATTAAGTATTGTTTTTGTAATAATTCTATTTTTATAATATAATTTTTGTTTAAATAAATTATATTTTCAAGTAAATTTCTCGGCCGAAAAAAAAGAATTGTAAATGTCGCTGCCTCACGAAAGAAAGAACGTGTAGAAAGCGAAAACGAGATTTACCTCGGGTCGCAGGATGTAATACTTCTCGCCGTTTTTCAGGCTCTTCGCCTCGAGGCCCTCGATGAAATGGAAAACCTCAGGACCGAGTTTCGTGATGGTACGATCGTACGACTCGTGGCAGGTGTTCGTTAGTCCGGCAGCGATGTTCATGTACTTTTTTGCGAGATCGTGCTTCGTGTTTTTCGCACCGAGTGCGAACATCCCACCTGAAAAACGGCCCGATCATTACCGTGAATTAGGGTCATTGTCGTTAGCAGTCTTGGGTGCTTGAACCCTCCTTTCATCCCCTAATCGCGATACAGCAATGCCAGCGATAACTCGGATACTTTTTCATATTTTTTTTAGTTCCTTTTTCCCTTTTTTCCTTCTTCCCAAATAGATTGTCGAGCGATTTTTCCTTTTTTTTATTCGTGATATTTATCTTATGAACGAAAATCGCGAAATTTGGGAAAAAAACGTGTCAACTAGAAGGTAGAGTTTTGTTAGTAATTTGTTCGTCGTTGAATTTATCAAATAACATTTTTTTCGCTTTTCAAAAAAGATTTTCTGCACATAAATATTAATTTGTGAATTAACAAATATAATATAGAAATTTATTATTAAATACATGTAAATTCATTATTGTAATTCTTCATTTTTTATTAATTATATTTTGCTTTTGACTTTATTAAAAAGAAAAAATATTGCATTATCGAATTTGTTTTCATTGAAATTTGTTGAATTTCATTATAATATTTATTCATTAATTCAAACATACGTTTCCAAAACTTGAGAACAAGTTTTTGTAAAAAGATTCCCCTTTTTCTATAAAACATTTTCCTGTCAAGAATGTCGAACGACGATGACTTTATTCTTGTTCGGGAGGAATGGGCACACCTGACTTCCGGTGATTTTTCAAATTGACAAGGTGCAAAGCAATCGGCAGTTTCTTACCGGCGAAACAGGCGAGATGTCCCATTTTGTTTTCGGGTCGATCGTACTTGAGATCCGAGACGTATAGTAATCCGCCGGGAGACTTCATGATCATGTACTTTTCGATTGAGGTCATAGCCTTGTCCCACATTGTTCTCGCTTCGACGTCCTCCATGCCGGATTGGATCCAGGCTTTTAGCAAATACTCGTAGAAACTGTCGCCGAGGCCGCCGAGGGACATGTGATCTGAAGAACGCAAAATAATATAAAATTAATAAAACATGGATGAATAATATTATTTCACAATATATGGTTATTGCGAAATCGGTATGAAAATCGGTATGAAGATCGGTATAAATATCGGTACAGAAATCGGAACGGAGATCGGTATGAAAATTAGTGTAAATACCGGAATGGAGATCGGTATAAATATACGTACGAAGATCGGGCC
>JAPYZJ010001180.1:0-31200 GCA_030522765.1 Ophioninae sp. B BG-2022a | reverse complement strand
ATTTCAATTCAATTTCAATTCAATTTCAATTCAATTTCAATTCAATTTCAATTCAATTTCAATTCAATTTCAATTCAATTTCAATTCAATTTCAATTCATTTCAATTCATTTCAATTTCAATTCAATTTCAATTCAATTCAATTCCAATTCCAATTTAAATCCAATTCAATTCTATTCAATTCCAATTCAATTCAATTCAATTCATTTCAATTCATTTCAATTCATTTCAATTCATTTCAATTTCAATTCAATTTCAATTCAATTTCAATTCAATTCAATTCCAATTCCAATTTAATTCCAATTCAATTCCAATTTAATTCCAATTCAATTCAATTCAATTCCAATTCAATTCAATTCGATTCAATTCAATTCGATTCAATTCCAATTCAATTCGATTCAATTCCAATTCAATTCGATTCAATTCCAATTCGATTCAATTCGATTCAATTCCAATTCAATTCAATTCGATTCAATTCCAATTCCAATTCAATTCAATTCCAATTAAATTCCAATTCAATTCCAATTCCAATTCAATTCCATTTCAATTCCAATTCAATTCAATTCAATTTGAATTTCAATTCCAATTCAATTCAATTCAATTTGAATTTCAATGTAAATTCAATATTTTCACTTTCGAAAAAATAAAATAAAAAATAAATTTCGATCGTTTCAAAAATTTCGAAGTAGAATGCTGCATTAACTGCTGGGAGTGTTACAGTTTTGTTTGTTATTTTTTTTTAATACATACAATTTAAAATAATTAATTACAAATGCATAAATGAAGATTAATATTTTAATAATAATAATAATAATAGTAATAATAATAATAATGAAATTTGAAACAATTGATTACGAATACATAATTGAAATTGTATTAATAATAATAACAATAGATACGTCATCGTAATATTTAATAAGATTCAAATTTCGATCTGGGTCAAAATCTTCTTTAATCCTCACTAATATATTTGTCCGCCATTATACGAGACGGCCAATTACTCTCCAAAGCTTGGGATCCGGACTCATTATCGTGTGGTTCTGTGCTCTACTGTCTCGTCGCTCGCGTGGAATCGCGTGATGTGTTTCATTTTGCCCTCTCTTCCTACTACCCACTGATTAACTTCCACCCTTTTTTTTTTATTCCGGACTATTCGCAGAGGTACGCTTCGAGAACCGACTTTTCATTCGTTATCTCGATTAATCCGAATCATTGTGATCAATATCGTATTATCTGGGCCAGCAATATTTATTCGTACAGACAATAAGAAAGTGCGGTAACGTTGAAACATTCTTTGCGCGTTTCCCAAATTCACAAAAAAACACTTTTCTCAGCGACCGTTGAATTTTCAATAAAAAATCGATAATCAGTCTCTGTAGGATTCATGGACGAAGGGGACGATACTTCAATTTTAATTTACATTTTTGCCGTTCTTGGTAAATAGTGATTTTCAAATTTGTTAAAAAATCGCTACAAAAAATCTTCGATATACAAGAAATTAAAATTTGAAGGAAAATTTAAAATTTAAGGACGCAAATTAAAAATTGAATAAAAAATTTTGAATTAATAAAAAAATTCAAGGAAGGAAAATTAAAAAAATTATATATATTTTACTAAATCATAAGAAAACAAAGTTTTAAAAAATTTAAAAGGAAGAAAATTAGATTTAAGTCGGTTATAGTGGAAAAAAGGCAGCAGTTGTAAATTAATAATAGAAAACAGTAGCATTAGATTTAAGTTGACAATGACGAACAAAAGAATTAATTCGAAGGTGATAGCGAACGTAAGAATTTTGTGATCGCGAGCCAAAGCTCTGGATTGTAATAGATGATGGTGATGATAAATTTTATTATGCCTTAGTTAAAAACTTTCGGGAAATTCGGGAATTACAAAATAAAATAAAGTACAACAATTTTACAAAATAATAACTGAAATAATCTAACAAAAAAAAAATCAAAAATTCAAAATAAATAGTAAAAGAGAGGGAGAGATATTGTTACAATTTTTATAAAAGACAATAAATGTCATGCAAATAAAACCACTATTACTAATATAAATAGTAGTAGTAGGCAGAAGCGAAATATGGCAGAAGAAAGAAGAAATGTGGTGGAAAATATACAATATCGTGAGGGAAGAAATAAACCATAAAATAAATAATATTTTCATATAAATAAATAAATATAAATAAATAATTCAAAAATTAAAAAATTAATAAAAAATAAATAAATATAAATAAATAATAAAAAATCTAAAAAATAAATTAAAAATAAATAAAAATAAATAAATTAATTAATTAATCGATTTCATATAAATATATAAATAAATAATATTTTCAATTAGACCTTTTTCTTACAAATATAAAAAACCATTATTAACGATTTTCATGGTCAATTTTCATCGTAAAATCGTGAGAAATTTGAGCGAACGAAATATAATTTTCAAGCGATTACCGTCCGGATAATCTCGATACGGTGCGAAAACCACGTCCGTTGGATCGCTCGGTAAAAAAAAAAAAATTGTCAAACGGGCGGAAATTTACGGAGTGTGAGTGCGAGATTGAGGGTAGAGTCGAGAGTTGCTCTGTCGTTAACGAGATATGAAACAAGATTCATAAAGGTAATTCATTCCGGTCACTTCATTGTACCTAACTGGAAAATAACGAACCATTTGCGATTGCACATAAAGGCTCTAATTGCGACGTATCTGTGCAATGAATGCATTGCGAATCATTGTCGGGGATGTGCGTGCGTTTCTCTGTGTCCAACGTATTGCATACGTGTCCGTTATTTCTTCGTCGCCGAGCTGCCGATCTTTATCGAATTTTCAAATGACGATAAATAAAATGCAAATGGAAATAATTTTTTTTTTTATTTCCACATATTTTTATGTTTTATTTTTCGTTACATATTTTTGGTGAATTTAAAAAAAATATTTATTCGTTTTTACAAAAGTAAACAGACATTTTTCGAATATTGAAAAAATATGACAGAGAGGAAATTTAGTTAAAAAAGTAACGAAAAAAATGGAAAACTATATTTTTTATGAAAATAATTTTTTTTATTATTGCATATTTTTGATGAATTTTGTAAAAATATAATACCTATTTTTGTAAAAGTTAGTATAGATTTGAAGAAATATTCGTAAAATATATAATAACGATAATCTAGAAAATATAGAAAAAATTACTATGTTTCTGTAAAAAGAATAATTTGAGTGATTTTTTACTTTTCGAAAATTGTCATAATATTCGTAAAAGCGAGTAAAAATGTATGTACAAGTTTTAAATAATAATCCTTTGTTAACAATTTATTTGAAATGTTACTAAAATGAATTATTATGAATTGCTAAATTATTATTATATCATTAAAAAATAAGATTTTATTCAAAAACTTTTTTTTCTAAAATTGTATTTCTCATGGTAGAAAAAAAAATTGTAGAAAAAAAAATTGTGAAAAAAAAATTGTGGAAAAAAAAATTGTGGAAAAAAAATTGTTGCTCTCATTGTAGAAAAAAAAATTGTTCATTTTATTTATACAAAATTGATAGCAGTTCGCTTTGTGAGGCTTTTTAATCCGAAGGTGTCGAATAAAAAATTAATGAACTTAAAAAGAGAAAAAAGACGAATTGACGATGAGGTAAAAAGAAGAGATGAAGGGTGGGTCGTTCGACTTGTCCCCAGTGTCATAAATTGCCGGATCTTGACTCCTCCAGGATCTTGAGTGGCAAACATATAAGCCTCGTTTATCCTCGTACAGTATTCATATATATATATATATATAGGACACGTACGTGAAAGCATCGGAGAAGCTCTGGTAACGAGCCATCAACTGCCAGGGAGAACCAATTAAAAGGTTGAGATAAATATGTTCACGCGCAACCGAACACCGGGTTGCGTTATTTTATTTTTTTTTTTCATCTTTTTTTTGCCTCGGATTCGAGTTTGGACTCAGTTTTACGGCTTATTCAGTCTTTTTTTAATCATCGCCCAAAGTCCAAGGCTACATTTTCATTTCTTCTTCGGTTCAATTGTTTTTCGCGAAAATTGTAAATTCTCGCCGAGTGCGATCGAGAGTACCACGTGATGAAAAAGAATACAGTAGTTGAACGTTAGATGGCGGAGCGAGCGCCTATCGGAAAGTTTCGTCTTTCTGGTGATATTGAAATCTCTGATTCGGCTGAAACGAAAAAATACATTTTTAGTCATTCTTTAATTTTCAAGTTTTTAATTTTTTACCAAAAACCAAACAAACCCAAACTAATAATGTGTGTTTGAATTTTGCGATGCCTCGATGCCACGAAACTAAGGGGTCTCCTTTAACGCAAACCGTATTCGAAAATTGAAAAAATGTACAGTTGTAAACCATGGTTATAAAAAATTCAAAATTGATAGGAACCTTGTTCCGCATCAATAATATCCTTGTCTTTAACAAAATAAAGCTATTTATTGGCAAAAAAATCGGGTTCCATTTTTCGAAAGAGCCGTTAAAGTACAGAATTACCAAATTTTGTCCTTAATCCGCATTAAGGTCGCTACTTTTGATCGTGGTCGTTCTTGATTTTGTTTATTTTTCGAAATATGGCAACGTTTCGAAAAACCTTATTTTTACAATAATAAAATTGTTTAATGATTTTTGATATCCGTATTTTCATACCACGACAATAAAATGCAAAAGAAAACAATCGATTTTTTCCCCTAAAAAGTCGTTGGGACCTTTGTAAAAAGGAGTCAAATAAAAAACGATCTCGCCCCATAACCTCAAAAGTTACCCAATCGATAAAGCGGACACAAGCTGTCAGATCGCGCTGAATTTGGGTATATTTCGATCGGGAAGTGCGTAATTTGTCAAAAAGTAAAAAAAAATGGATTACGGAACGAATTCTGAAAAAGAATCGTCGAGTAAAAAAAGGTTGTACGAGTCGATGTTAAGCAACGCGCTGTTAATGACGGAGACCGCTTTGGACATAAAAGATCGTGC
This sequence comes from Ophioninae sp. B BG-2022a, assembly GCA_030522765.1. Lineage (NCBI taxonomy): Eukaryota > Metazoa > Arthropoda > Insecta > Hymenoptera > Ichneumonidae > Ophioninae sp. B BG-2022a. Next base: position 26,225 of record JAPYZJ010001180.1, on the reverse strand, counting down.
CCAAATGGCCGAGAAGTACGTTTGTCATTTGAGAAGTTTGGCGATACGAGCATCTCGGACGATAACCGCGATCAACAACACGGCAAAGCAATTCGTCCTATTGAACCAAAGATTAACGAACGCGACGATCAGACACTTGGAAAAGAGTCTCGATGACGCAACAAACCCGGAACTGCAAAATGTCCGACTCGAATACGAGAGGCTGATGGGTGTCTTGGATCGCGAAATATTGGACTACGAAGATACGGAAAACGCGGATGGAACAGTTTCGATCAACGATCCAATCAACTTCACGAATACCGAGCGCTTGCGCCATCTTGAGAGCAAACAGAGGTACTCGGAACACCAAACTACCAATTTGCCGGGGACGCTGAGCTCGCGAAGTTTACGCTCGGAATTCGACGAAAAGTACCCAGACAATTGGTCCAAGGATTCATCCCTCAGTAGCCTCGGAAACGTCGTTAATTTACCTCCCGTTCCTGAAGACGTTTTCACGAGTTTTTCCAAACCCGTAAGAACTTCTAGCCTCTCGTCCTTGAAGAGCATCAGGAAGGTTATTCTTCCATCTCCGTTTGGGTTTTATTAGCCGATGGAACTGGTTACATTGACAGGATGAAATGAAAGTTTCCGACGTGTCGAAACGCAACGAAAACGTTTTCAATAATTTCTTATCCACAGAAATCGTAACGAAAAAGCGAACAATACATTTTCGAGTCTCTTCCAGAAGTCTCTAATTAAATTCTTTAATTAGCTTGAAATTATACAAACTAAGTGTTTAATTGATCAGGTGAAGCTTTTCTTGCAACGCACCGTGACGTCGGAGGACGAAGAGAGCGAGTGCGACGATCACGAGCTGTCGATGTCTGTGAGTCGTATTTGACGGATTACCCATGGGTCAGCCATATTTGATGGCAAACCGGTTCAAGTTTATTGATAAACTGAACTATCGTATTTTCATAATAATCTCTGAAGAAATTTCCCCAGTTTTTCTTCTAATCTTTTTTCTAACCTAAAACTACTGTTTGGGAACCCAAACGAATCCAAACATTCGATCGGTTTGTTAAAAGTCGGTTTTTGCTCGGTAAAACGAATTTAAAACGAAAACCGGTTTTGACTGCGATAACTGGATGAGTGAACGTTTTCGATTTGAAAAATTTTCAGCAGAGACAGCCGTCTATCAATTTGAGATTGTCTGGTCAAATTTCGGGAAATTCTCAAATTTTTGGCTTTTCACCCAATCGTCTGACGAAGAATTCGTGACTTTTTTAACTAGATTTAATATTTTCCGTATTCATTCGTTAATTTTTTTATTTTTGTTAGGACGATCCAACGAGCAGTTCCGAGGGTGGCGAAACCCGATCGGTTGGTATTTCCGTTAAAAAAGTCGGAGGATTGTGCAACATCAAAGAGGAAACACCGCAAGATCCGTAACACCGCCCAAAGATCCGAAGTCGGAAACTCGCGAAGCAATTTTCTTTATTCGTTTGTTTACTCGTCGTAAGTCGTTTCGATCCGACGACGCTGCATTTTTATCTTTAGAAAACGCTTTAGAAAAATTGTTAAATCCCATGAGGATTGGACAATTCAGTCGATTGATTGAAAACAAAAAAAAAGCGATTTGTATTCCGGATTAACGGTTTTTGCTCCTCAATTGATCGAATATGTTGGGTTCGATCGGGGTGGACTCGTATCCGAGCTGATCCAAGGTTCACAGGCGGCGCGTATTATCACGTAAAAGAACCAAATACCGAAGGCTAGCAATAAATATCGCAGGATTCCGTAGCTGTAAAAAAAAAAGGGAAATAAATCGTATAAAAATAGCAAAATAGTATTCGAAATGTTTAATTTTGGAAATAACCGTTTGAAAATAATATTAAGTGTTTGGAAGATAAATATTTATCTTTCTCAAGAATTCTTTCTCTTATTCTCAAATTTTGTACAGTTTAACCTAATATTTGAAGCTTTACGTTAAAATATGATTCGGACAAAAAAAAAATGTAAAAGAAAAGCAGCTGTCGAGAACTTCGGAAAAAAACATTTTTCAAATATTCTTATTTCAATTGCGTGCTCGAAATAATGTGAGAAAAAGTCCGGAATTGATTTCTTTGAACGATCGTTGTCAAATTGTCTCGCCGCTGAAACATGAGGAATTTGACTTAATTCAAGACGGATCAAACTTGCCCGAAAATCCAAAAGATGAAAGCACCGAGAATCATCTCCGCGATGAAATTGTAACTGGCAAGTGGTCTCAGGGAGATTCTCGGTGGGATTTCTCGTCTGGTCAGGTCAGAAAATCCATTGCTCGTTCTTTTCGGCAAATTAACGACTACGGTCGGTCCGGTCAGGATTCTTCGAGCTATCCGGCCCAGAAAGTCTCGTCTGTAATACGCTGCCGCGATTTCGCTTTTGTACTAAGAGAAAAAAAGGAATAATCATGAATGACTTGATTTTCTAGGTGAATCGGATCCATTCGCTTCCGAGTAAATTTTCGAGACTGGATTTTGAGCGAAAATATTAAACCTGATTGTTGACGTAATCGCAAAGTTTGTAAAGCTTTCTAACGAGAAACGCGAGCTCGTTGGTTCTGACGGGTTGAAGTTCCGGATCACCCATGTACTCGATGTAACGACAATTCTGTCGCTCTTCCTGTTTCGCCACGAAAACTCCTGGTCTGCTTGAATCCAAGCTCGAATCCATCTGCCATTGGAAAAGCGGGAGAAAAGTAAAAATTCTCGGTTCGAAATTGAATTGCAACCGCGAGATAATTACGTGTGATTGGTGGCAGAAAGACGTTGAAAGAATGCTGTCGTGATACTCCTGATCCGGTGATATAGCGACTTGCGGAATGTCCTCCAATCTTATCTTCGCGTCGTAAAAAATAAAAACATTTCGATATACAAAAATACAATTTCTAGAGCTTTGCGTTTCAACGATTGATTTTCTGTTGCAATTACTTGAAAAATGTCGATCAATTGTTGCTGCGCGCTGGCCAGAAATCCCGGAACTCGTCGCCTCTCACCGAGCCCGATTTCATCCGACGCGTTGTCCTCGCCGTTCAGAAATTCCCAAACTGATAACAAAAAGCGTCTCTCGGTTCGTCGCTTCTCGAGAGCCTCCACGATACTCACGGCGGTCAAATGGGCCTGTTTTATTGTACTCAAAAACCAGACGATCTGCAATCCGACAATGAATTATTACTGATAATTGAAATCACGACAAAATTGCGAAACGATAAGAAGATTCACTTAGAAAATAGCGGGACTGGTCAATTTCAATTTCAACTGATCGATCAATTCACTCACGATCAATTTACAAAATTAATTTGTTTACATGAAAAATCTTTATAAATACTACATTAATATCGTATGATCCATACTTTGAAAAACCAAAAAAAGAGAATGCTATGGAAACTTCAAAATTCACTAAACAGAATTTTTTGAATTTCTACAATTTGAATTTTTTGAATTTCTACTTTCTTATAAATACTATATTAACATCGTATGATCCATACTTTGAAAAAACAAAAAAAGAGAATGTTATGGAAACTTCAAAATTCACTGAACAGAATTTTTTGAATTTCTACCTGCGACACCGTAGCAGTGGAAAACATGGGAACGTACTGATACGTCGGTCCCTCGAGTTCCAATATCTGCTGTCTTACGATCGCGGACCATTGATTACTCGAAATTTTTCCTCTCCCGATATTTGCATCGTCCATGCAACATTCCGCTTCGGAAAGCATCTGGGCAAGATGCGGTTGCGAAAAAACTTTTGTCACGCGAAAGAGCATGAGAGCGTTTTTCGGTGCGACGAGATCGGTACGCATGAAACGTGGCAATAATTGTTGGAATATTGCTGTGTAGGCCAAAAGATTGTTCGCGACGAAGGATATCCATCTTCCGGGATCGTGGATTTTGCCCCTGTCTTCGTCCTCGGGTTTTCTGAAAAACGTTCGTCAGCACTATTTCATTGAGGTTTTTTATTGATTACTGAATGGATATTAAAAAGTCGCCAACAAACCCGTCCTTTGTATAGCCTAGTTCGGGAACGTATCTCCACGGCTGAATGAAGCTTAGCCAAGCTTCGAGGATTAAACGGAAAGAGCTGTCCAACGGCCAATGATGAATCGCTTTCCGAAGAAAAGTGTATATCTTGCTCTGGACCGAAGGAAGAATAACCCTGGAATATTAAGGAGGGACGATGATTATGGGCATTCCAACTGTCGGATTTGAAATTTTTATATTACGTAGACGAATCATTTATGCATATTTTGCCGAAATTTCAGCTATGATGACCGATTAATTTTTTCGCAATAAAATGGCAAAGTCGAGCACTTTGACGTCACGAACCCGAATTGCGGTAATTACGATATTTCGATATAAATGAGATAAATCTAGACTCCTTTTTGACCCCAGAGAAGTAGTCGGCATTTCCCACCTGAAATGCTAATCTGGTTCGGAGATGAACAAGTCGAAAAATAATCTCACCTCTTCAACTCGTCCATAGCGCTCTTGTCACCCCGCGCACTGTTCGCAAATTCATGGAGTGTTTTTATGAAAGCCCGAACCAATCGTATGTGCTCGCCGGAATGTATGCTCTGTGAATAAAATAATTCATCTTCTTGATGTAAAACGATAAAATGTGAATGTGGATTTTTAATATTACTGAAGAGCAGAGATTAATAGAAAATAAAGATTTTTTTTATTTGTGACGGATTGCAATAACGAGTGTACCGTAGAATTAACGAAAACTCACTCTCCGTGGCAACGATCCTGATACCGACGGATTCAAGTGAAGAGACGTTTGATCGTCGTCCGTGTATTCGAGCCAAAAATCAAGGAAGACTTGTACAACGGTTTCGCTTCGCCAAACTTGGGGCAAACATTGCTGCTGCGGAACCCCTTGAGGACTCGTCGATGTCGGTGATAATATCGATGTTCTCAGTAGCCTCGGCGTTTGTAATCTTTCGCAATCATTTTAACAACATTACTTCATGAATTATTTCATAATTTCCAGTAAATAATTTGCAGCTAAAATTCAGAATCGACACTTTTTTAAATGCTTAAAATCGTAAAGCTCACCTTTTCGATTCGGGTGACTGCATCAATTTTCTTGGTGGTGTTTTCTTGACGTACGGTCCAATTACCGGAAGAACGGGCGAATTGTCCCTCGGCAGGAAGTGATAGAGATACGAGTGTGCCAATTGGACATAAACGGTCTCCCAGTTCATCCACACATTGTCGGTCTGTTGCGTTTGCAGCCAAGGATTCGTCAGGTGATAAGCAAAGTGAAATACATAGTACTCGAACGGATCTGAAGTTCGCACGGTCAAGGAAAACAGTCGTATCGATTATAAGAGCAAATGCGGGACGAACGTTCGCTACGAGGAAAGGAAGAAGGCATCATTTTCTCGTTCGACATTCAAAAGGATACTCATTGACAGAGCGGACGAGATTCTACTGCTTTGATCGTCCTTAATCTTGTCGGAATAAAACGGCGGTATTATGCCCTCTTCCAACATTGACCGAATTTTTGCCTGTAAATATTACACCCGGAGTATTGGGCCAGTTCTGGTACAACTTGCGGCTCTTTGATTATACGTGTTACGCGTCTTTTAAACAAATGTCTTACCGGTAAGTACGAAACAGGAAAGTTATACTTTAAATAACAATCTGGAAGTAATTTGTAGCACAGTGAAAAGATAGGTCCTTGAGGTCCCAAAAACTGACACAACGCTTCAAACTCTGCAGGATTCCTTCTCACGGTTATCGCGTGGAGACCCCATCCCACCCGATTGGTTAGGCCGAAAAGAGAATCGACCACTATTGGAAATACATGCTGCAATTCCGTCGTACTCGACTCGTCAATCAGGATAGCCAGTTCTCTGCATCTCTGAACCAACGGCAGGCCCAGATAGCTTTGCATCCGCACCTGCGGTATAGGAATAAGCGTCGGAATGACATAACCTCAAGCCTAGAGACAATACTTTGGATAAATGAGTAATTGGAATTTCGCGATCGAACTTTCGTACAAAAAATGTGGATTTTCGAATCCAGCGACCTGATATATGTAATTGGGATCATTAAAAGTTCAAATTATCCCGGCTTTGTTCGATTTACACTTTGTAACAATAGAAGATGTGTACGATAATATTTTGACTTGGAGGTTATGTTGGAGGTTGATTTGAAAGAATTCGAATTGATAATGAGAAGTTATACTTACCGTAGCAACGTCCGTCGATGCGGTCATTGTGAAGGGAAAATGATTTCACTTGTATGAGAAATCTCGCATTTGATGAATCAACGAAGCTTCGAATTCATAATAATTTTAAGATATAGGCGTGAGCTTTCCGGCTTTCGAGAACTACCCGCGAGATTTAAATTACACGAAGATTGCGGCGACGGCAAACCCAAACAACAGGCTGCCACCGAAATGGCGAAACTTCCTTGCACTCAGGAATTGCCACCACTGTTTAATTATCATCAATATTCACGCTGCTCGTCACATACAGTGAACCCAACATTCAAATCGCTCTCATTTGAAAACTAATGGACGGATCGAGAAACCCAATCCTAGTGGGTCAGTAATTATGAAACACCCGGTACGTACACTCGTGAATCGAACTCTAGTGCAGAGATGCGATACCGTTTATCCGCCTGATGTAGTTTTAGGTACAATTACAGCATGGTCTTACAGATCGTCATTGTAACCGTTTAATTGCGCGCCGCGCGCAAACCGCGATGAAAATATTGTTACATAATAACTAGCGTCACGTGTCGATGAAAGTTAGAATTAGAAAGGAGAAAACGTGATTATTCATGCGTTGGAGTAGGACGGTGTAACTGCAGCCTCCTGAATTCAGTCATAAAAGAGCATTCAGTGATGAAGTATTCAAAAGTTAAGCTACACAGCTCGTGAAAAAGTGCGTTCCGCGTGGTTCGTATACATTGTGAAATAGCTCTAAAAATCAATCAGGGATTTCACCTCTGCTCGTGGTTTGTTTGTTATTATTTGCCACGAGGCGACTGTCAGTTACGCGTGACTACACCACGGGCCAATACATAACCTCTAAAGTCAAACCTCGGATGATCGCGCGGTGTGTTTACTCGCCTAGTTTTTAATATACGTATATTTTTCTCATGAGAAATCGTAGAAAATCGTAGTGGAATAAAATGAACAATGCCGAGCTGCAGGAAGAAGAACGAGAAGTTTTATTATCCATCTACGATGGTGATGCTGCGTTCAAGGAGATCTCACCTACCACATATCAGTATAAGGTTTTTTATATCAGCTCCTCGATCATTACGTAAAAATACGACGAGCCGAATAATAAAAGTTGAACAAACCCAAACAAATCCAGAAAACGATAAAAACACTCGATTCCCGTTATTTTTAACGTATTCCTAACCTCAAAATGGATGTTATACACATTTGCTTTTGAAATTGTTGAATATTCCGTAACATTTCCGTAGACAGACATCCGCACTGTAGTTTAAAAACTATAAGAATTTGTTGTCGTAGTACGGTGAAGAGAACGATCCAAAATCGTTCATCCTCGACATCTCTTGGGGTCCTAATTACCCGTCGGAGAAACCGACGGTCAGCATGGAAACTTTCTACAACAAACACATGTAAGTTCTCAGGACGTATACTTTGCAAGCGTTCGCAGGAAATGTTTGCTGAAAAGGTTCTTTTACGCATCTCCATTCAGTGTACAATCAGTCAAGGATAAAATAGTGGCTCACGTCGAAGCTGAAGCCGAGCAGTGGCTGGATTGCGGCATGACGTACACCCTCTTTCAATCTGTACAAGAACATCTAGCCGAACTGGTGGAGACTCAACCTACTTGCTTGAACGACCTTAATAAGCAAACTGATAAATTGACGATTTCTGACGACACGCAACAGGTGAGAGACATGGCAATTTCTAGCCTCTTCCCGAGACGAAGGATATTCTTTTTAGATATTTGACAAGCTTGTCCATACTTATTTGCAGATTTTCTATAAAAATTTTGATAATCTTTGCATCGTTATTTCGATTAATTGAAATTTCTTCAATTTGGTTGAAAGTAACAGAATTCAATTAATCTTTTCTTCCCAGTTTGAAAACTTCACACGCGAGATTTTCTAATACCTCGAAGCTGTACTTATTGATATCGTTAACTAACTCGATTCTCTTCGCTTTTGCAAGAACCAGGAAGAATCGTCGAAGAAAACGAAAAAGGAGCAATTGACAAAAGCGCAGAAGCGTCGACAGTGGAACAAAGCCGACGGCAAAGGAGACAAGCCGAGAGGATGGGACTGGGTCGACATTGTAAAACATTTGTCTCAGACAGGCTCTAAACCTGATCAAGAATCCTAGTCGTAAGTGCGATCTGTACAGTTCTATCTCTCGTTTCGCCGTCTTTCCTTCCTTGTGAAGATGATACACCGTCAATGATGCTGTTATAATTTCTTTTTATAAATTGTTGGATTCGAATGGCCTTTCCGCGTGAATGTTTATCCCTCTTGGCGAGTTACAGAAAAAGGGACGGGGTGGGATAAATCGTAAGCCGTGGATACGCTGATGAACAATAAGACAGCAACGAAGAAAAAGAACGCATTTCGTATTGAAATAATGAAGAAAAAATCGGATTATTGCAGATTATTTAAGAGGGTACAAAATTGTCTGGTTTTTTAATGGCGGAATGTTGTAAATATGAAAATTCTTATTTTCTTCATTAACGTGCCTGATCTCCGTGCAATCTGTAAGGTCCGATCGACAATAAATTTGAATTCCGCGTCCATTCTGGAAAAAAAGAAACGAAAGTTGGAAGGATCACGAAATTATGAGAATGTAATTTAACATTGGGATTTCGTATTTTTTTATCTCCAATACCACTGTGGTCGAGCAGTCGATTCCACGTCGCGGTTTGTTCCTCCACCCAGCTTTCAATGATTTCGTGAGAAGATTGCGCTATGCTGGGCAGTTCCGACAACGGACCTTGACTATTCCGAGCTTCCTGCATTAGATCCTGTGACAAATAGTTCGCGATAACCGGCACAATATTCATTCGTTGATTTATGAAATAAAAAATCGATGTACTTACAGAACGTAGATTCAGATAAATGCTCGCATAAGTCGCTTGTAGAAAGGCCTGGAAGTACGCTTCTATAATTTCGCTCGGCTCGACTCCGTAACGAAGCGCGATGTGAATCGTTCGATTTTTTATATCCGGTAATATGAAAACCATAGGCTGGGTCGTGTCTTTCGAGCCAACAGCCGAACTCGTCGAAGGGCGTAATCTCGCAGGTTTGAACAACCCGAAGGCGTTTTGATCTGGCAGTTTTGAACATTCGACTAATTTCTCCAGGGAATCACCGATCACGATGTCAAAGCCACACAACGTTCGAGCTGGGATGAGAAATAATGATCTTCATTACCAGTCGTACGTTTCCTCTCTATCGGGGAGTGCTTATATAACATAAACATCGCAAAATAATTCTGATCAGTGTTTTTTTCAATTTTCAAGAAAATCTTATCAAATCGACTGGATTTGAAGACTCCCCACGATAATGTTGATTCTAGCCTTTTTTATGTAAATAAGAAGACGTGTGTAATGGAAAAAGAATTTACTAACATTCTCGGATAAAAACTTGTTACGTACACGCTTTGTGAAAAACGGATACAGATTCCTGGAGATTCGTCTCTTCGGCGCTCAGGATAACACTGGACCGCAAGTAATTTTTGGCAAGTATCGCGAGACGATCCTCGTTCAGTGTGTCGAAACACAGGGATCGTACTGCTCGATAATTCGCGTAAACGTGGATCGTTACCAGCACCACGTACCAAAACGTAACGTAAGAACTGGATAATACAAAAAAGGATTCAATGGTAACGACTGATGAAACTGTACGATCAGTGAAAATCATAATTTGATTATTTTCCTAATATTTTCTCTAACTCTTATATGCCTCCGAAGAACTTCTGTGTTTACCTCGCATCCAGATAGGACAACACGAATACACCGATCAGCGAAGCGATCAAATTGACGCACGTTTCTTGGCTGCCGTCCTTAGCTGATACATCCGCCAAATTGTTTTTCAGCGCCTTGCGGAAGTCAAACGGAGAATCGTGAGGTTCTCAAAATTCGCTGCGTGTGCGACGACGGGTGAAAGAAAATGATATTTAACCTGATGTTGGGTTATGGATGCTCTGGTAGCTCCGCCGGCTACGCCTACCAAAGATTTCATACCTGACGATACGCACAAAAGTACCGTTGAATATCTCGAGAAATAAGGTAACGTAAGCTCGATACCCATCGCTAGATCGTTGAGTACATCGGCGAATAGACGCCACTTCTTACACTGCGCGTCTAATTCTGGACTGAAACAGAAAAACGAATTATTTCTAGGTTTTGTGCGAATATAATAATACATAGTTGTGTAATTACTCGGATCACGCGTATCTTTTATATTTGATATTTGCTAATATTTGCAACCAGTTCTATGATAAATAACGTAAAAACTAAATGGTTTGTAAATGTACACGACTATTTTTCAATTCACCCGTTCCACCATGCGAACAGTATACGTCCGATCATCCCTGTGCCATCCTTAAGAATCCACGAAATAGCCGCGGCTAGAGGAGTTGCGGTGGACTCGCCGACTCCGACTCCTCTCATTATAGAGTGAGTAGTCAAAGTTCCGAGGATGGTACTGGCAAAAGCCTAAAATAAGCACCCTACAGTATTCATAGCTGGTCAACGCTAAGTAAAATCAATGAATTTGCGACGGAACTTAATCTACCTAAGGACCTAACCTAATCTACCTAAGGACCTAACCTAACCTAAAGACAAGGAAAAGAATAATAAAACGGATCCAGCTGGAAAAAGAGAAAGAAAGCCAAGAATTTTTCGAAGCAAAGGTGATAAACGGAAAATGTGGTATCTTTGTCCAAACCCTTAATTACTTCGATATTCATAAATGTCTTTCAACAAAAAAATGCAATATCAACCAGATTCTTCGATGTCAGTACGAGGTGACGGATTAGGTGAAATTTTTACCTGCACGGTGTCCCAAATTTGATAAGGCGCATAGTCCGGATGCACGCTACGAGGAAAGCCCTGCGGCAGGAATATTTCTTTCAAGAGATTAACGACTGATGTCGAACCATTTTTGCTATTCGCGTTGTCTTTCAAGTATAGCCAGTTTTTCTCTGTAAAAGGATAACGTATGGAGTGATTTAGGGTTATGTTATCGGTGATCTGACAGCTGGGATTTTTTTCGATATCTTCTATGACAGCATATATAAATACCGTTGTTGGAGACGATCCATCCTGACTTGTCGGTCTTCTCAAACTTTCTGTATGCAAATCTCGACTCCGTATGTTTATCCATTTTCCAGACGGCATACGAAACGTGGCGATATTGTGTATAGTATTTTATTATGGACAAACTTAACCTAGTCAGTTTCGCTGACGATTAGCTGTGTCCGCACTGTGCCTTTTCATCTTCAACTTCAACTTTCAATAACGCATGCGTCAAGGGCATACCATACGTACGCTGTTGGCTGCGCTATGTCCATCAAGCGCCGTGACGCATGCGCTATGTCCATCAAGCGCATGCGGACAGCACTTGATGGACATAGCCCATGCGTCACGGCGCAGTCAACAACGCACGTATGGCATGCCCTTAAAGCATGCGTTATTGAAAGTTGAAAGTTGAAGATGAAAAGGCACAGTGTGGACACAGCTAATATAAAAGAGTCGGACAACACGGAATATCAGCACTGGAGTAAAGTTGCGAACCCCTCTTCCATACCGCGTATTGTAGGGAAATTTGGCAAAACGTTCCTTTTAACATTTTAATAGATCCGTTAAAACAATTTATAACGATTCGCAATACTTTTCATCAATGAGAGTTTCCTTTAAAACGAATGTTGGTACGTTCGAATAATTTGCGAGAAATCGAGTTTCAAAGTTTATTTTTTAAGCCCGTCAGACTCCTGACGTCATCAGAATCCAAAATGGCCGCGCCTGATCGCAGCCGGCGAGCCGAGCTGTCGTAGAAAGTTGCTCTGATCGGTATAAGTTGATCTTGTTCAAAATTTATCTCTGACAAAATCGGATCTTCGCACAGTCTAGGTTAAATCATTAATCACCAAGCATATTACAGAGAAAAAACGACTATGGCATCCGAACTGCTTCAGAGTCTCGGGGATGTCGGGTAAATATTGAGGTTATGTTACGCGCTCGTAATGTCGTAACAATAAAATTAGTGATAAGCGAGCTCGCAGCGAGTAATGAATAATCAACATTTTTTTGCTTTGTGCCAGTTATTTTTGTTTCTACTTTGTATCGAGTAATTGTCTTAAAACGAATTATAATTACGATCTCTACGTCCTTAATGTTTTCTTTCAAAGTAACAAATAATGAAATTGTAATGAATTTATAGATACGACGGTCCTCCGCTCACAGAAGAGCAATTATCGAACGCCCTGGAGAAAGGTGCCAAGTCCGTCGAGTTTACAAATCTCGTAGCCTGGTTGGCCGACCGATTGGTGATGTTCGGAGATTTGGACGAGAGAGTGCACGCTACGGCGTCCCCGGACGACGCAAGCTCGTTTCTTCTGGAATTGAGTTTATTTCTGAAAGAATTGGGATGCGTGAATCATCGACTGATGAGCGGCAATGTCAATCAGAGGTTGTCGACGAAAGAAGACCGAACGACACTCCTGGAGTATCTCGTAACGGAGTTGATGGCCAGTAAAATTCTCGAAGCTAACAAGCCGAAGGATGCGAACAAATTGGAACTTACAATTGTTAGTCGAGAACTAATTTTACCCCAGTCTGATTTAATCGCAAAATCACCGTCACACTTTCCGGATCTCCGATTTTGTGGATACTTTGTACAATTAATATTCGCGATCCTTTTTGCAGAACGAGAGCGAGACTGCCAAGTGCTTGAAAGATACGCTGATAGCGCTGAAATTTCAAAAACCACCGGACAATATATCCGCCGAAATACTATTTGGAAAGCTCGAAGCTAAACTGAAAGAAATAGTGTCGTCCGCGCCTCCGGAACTGCTCGGCAAACCACTTTTCATCGGCGAATTATCACCCGCTCAGTGGGACAAGTTGGATAAACTGCAGGAGGATATGAACGTCGAATACAGAATGAGAAGGGACATGTTGCTGAAACGATTGGACGTAACCGTGCAATCTTTTCTGGTAATATTCTTTGCATCGTTGAGATCGCGAATCAGTAATTTAAAAATCGTATCGGTAAAATCAATGCAGTAAAAGTAAAATGAAATATTCCGAGAATCGGCCAAAATCGAAAAAACTAACCAGTAAATTCGTTTTTTTTCAGTGGTCGGACAGGATAAAACCGAAAGAGGATCAATTGAACAATCTCTATCACACGAAGAGAAACTCAATGTCGAACGAACCGAACGTGACTATCTCTCATCTGTTAGCGGCGAGGGACGACCTAGCGATTATTGAGAAGACTAGCAACGCGTCAGTACGGAAAAACACGCGAAGCAGTATCAACAGCGTTATTATAGGTGCTGTACCGGATCGAGGTGGCCGACCTCAAGATCAACAGCCGCCACCGCCAGAAATGCCTTCCTGGAAGAAGGACAGGGTTCCCGATACGCAATCCTTCAGGTACCATAGTTCCATCATTTTCTTCATGTATGAAAATCGATTTCGATTTCGAAGAAAATTCGTCGCAAGGACGAATTATGAAAATGAAACTTTTCAGAGGAGGTCGTGGTGGCCGCGGTGGAGGCGGTGGCGGTGGATTCAGGGACCACAAAGACGCGACGAAAAACTTCGGCCAAAATCGCGACGATTCTTATGGATTTTCGAATCAAGGAAATTCGAGCGGATATTATGCCGAGCAAAGAGGAGGTGAATATCAAAGAGGAGGCGGAAGGGGTGAATATCATAGGGGAGGAGGAGGAAGAAACGAATATCAACGAGGAGGTGGAGAAAGCGATTACCAACGAGGAGACGGTGGCGAATATCAAAGAGGAAGCGGAGGCCGCGGTAGAGGTCGTGGACATGGCGGCAGAGTTCAAGGTGGTTGGAATCAACGAGGCAGAGGTGGCCAACACTACTGAGATAACAAGCAAAACTGGCGATTTACTAGTAACTCACTAAATACATATAAAATAATGTATTTACTGCAAACGAGTAAACAATGTAATCCAGCTATAGGAATAGATTGAAGATCTATTCTCAGTTTACGCGTCGCGAGCATGCGACATTTGCGAAAGAAGGCGCGTTCAAATCAATTTTGTATAAAAGTTATTATTCTATTTATACAAGCTGAGATATTTTCTCGCGAGGCTTGAAAAATATACATACTGGCGATAAAAACCGGATACGACGAATAGTAGGTGAATCAACGTGACTACAATTAATTGAAAATGTACTGACCGTACTGTCACTCACCAATTAAATATCGATACGAAAGAAGATATTTTCGCGTTTTTTCTTCACTGCGATACAAAATATGCGATATAAAAATAATATTAAAAAACACGTGTGTAGTTTCATTTGTGTTCACTATACAATTTAATAAAGACTCGTAAATTCTATCTGCCGAAAAAAGCGGTAATACCCTTAGGCCTTTTGGTATTTGGTATTGGACTCTCGTCGGATCTTCGTCTCTTCGATGTACTCGAGTCTATCGAAGGTTTCTCTCTCAAAAGGCCTGATGCTTCGACACGGTTCATCTCTCGTTGCAAATCTTTCGCTACGTGAAAATCTAAATGTTCCGCGTATTTTTCGATGTTGATTATTCGATCGCATTCCGAGCATTTGCGTTGATTCGACTCGTCGATCGGGCTCGATCCGACCGTTTTTATGAAGAAATTTTTCAGAGAATTAGCTACAGGAGCATCTCGCGTTTTGGTCGATTTCGTTTTCGTTCCTTTGGCACCGTTTTTCACTGGTTGAACTTTCTGTGTCACAGTGGTCTTCAGATACGAATTAGCTAGACGCTGCAAGTGTATGGGCAATAATTGAACAACGCTACGATCAATGTTATCGAGATCGGGAAATATTTCTTTCAATTGGGCGAGATCAGCCGCGTCTGTTTTTTCCCTCTCTTTTGATCGTTCATCGTTCGCTTTAGTATTTTCGAGTTCCATCGAGTTTCGTACATTCGTTACGTTTGCGGGTTGTTGATGCGCCGTGTTCGATGACACTTCGATATCAGCGGTTTTGATCACTTCCGGTTTTGCGTCTTTTAAAAAATTCATAAAAAAGGAATTTTTGAAGTTTTCGCGATTGAGCGCTTTCTTCGATTGTTCACTTCCCAGGATAGCAGTGCTAGGCGATATCGCCTCGTTGACCCTCGTGTTTTCCTCGCCTTTTTGCTTCGTGGAAAGAAAAATATTTTTTGGCGTTTTATCAGATGTTTTCACGATCGTTTCAGTCCTCGCGGTATTCGGTTCATCCTTGTCACGTTTTACGTCCGTAGTATTCGCCGCGACGTCCTCGAACGAAGATACACTGCTGACTTTTGAAAAAACGTTATTTTTGGTGAGAGAAGCTTGAGCAGTCGTTTCTTCCTTTTTCGTAGTTGGTCCGTTGGATTTGAAGAAATTCATAAAATTACCGCTCCCTTTCGCCGGTATAAATTTGCCGGTTGCTATTGATATGTTGATAATTGGTTTTTGGGTCGATTTCGTTAGAATATCGATACACTGGCTTGCTAATTTATCGACTTTGTACGATTTCAAAGGGCACGAGCGAGACTGCGATATTACTTTTCGCTCCTCGTAATACGAGAAGCTAACTGTCAGCGTAGTCGCCCGACGTTCGTTCTCCTCGAGATCTTGTTCCAGACGATCGCTCACATCCGATGATAGCTCGTAGACCCAATGCTTCAACTAGTAATAAAATATTTTATGTTTGTTAATGTTACCTCGTTGTGTTTTCGATTCGAAAAACTTACCACGTCGAGTTTGACAATCGCTTGCTTTCCAGCAAAATTCTTGCTCGCACCGATCGATTTGCAAACGAGCCTTGTTACGACGGGTTCGTTGTCGATTCCTCTCGCTATATTGTACAGCCAAGATCTGCAAAAATGTTTCATTACAGTTGCAGTATAAAATTATGAAAATCCATTTTCCAGCCATTTTTCGATTTCTGAGTCTCAACGGAAGACGTTCTCCAATATCTTTTATTCATCTGCTATTCGAAAAATATTCAAAGCTATCGGAGTGCTTAAAAAGACTTATGCTATTTATGATTATAAAAAAGAAGCTTATAAAATCTTCGGATACCCAGTTTTTTCGTCGAATCGTTTTTGAAGATCTTGCAAAGAGTAGCGAGTGAGATCAGACATAAGATTACATTTCAGCGACTCCATCACGATATTCCCGAATTTTCCACCAAGATTGCGGACTTTCTTCACTGGCAAAGTTGCGAAGAGTCCGGGCACAGCGCTCGCAGGTAGTATCGTTTGTCTGTTCGGCTTGTGGAGTCCGCATGCGAGTTTTGACAAAATCTGCAGCATTGAAGAAAACGGCGTTTACTTTTCAAACGTTCATCAGAATTTTTCACGATCGGAACAGCGTAACCCTATTGGAGATGAAAACTTCCGTACTTTGTTATAAGAAATGCCAGCGGAGCATCTGAATTTGCTAACGGCATAAATTTCGGCTCTCAGCTCTTCGACTATAATTCCGGCTGTTGCTAATTTTTTCGCCTGCTCGTCGCCCAGCTCCGAGTACGCTTCGGCCAGCCATTTCTTGAGACCTTCCGTCCTTTGTTCTGGCAATCATTGTACGCGTACTGTCGAATCATTGATATCTCGTGGGATCTTCGTATCGCAAAGTAGAATCGATGGATCAAGAAAACGTCGTACCTTCTCGGTTACCGTCGTTCCGGCAATATCCAACGACGAACGTGTTCGCCAATTTGTCCGCTGCGTCTTCCGAAGACGATCGATCGGAGATCAGCCTTTTTTCGACTAGATCGGTTATGTCCAAATAAGCTTCGTCTACGCTAGCGCGCTCTATTATGGAACAATGCTTTTTGAGAACTTCTATAACCTCTCTACCGGCCAATCGATATCTGAAAGCGCATTATCCTTTGATTAACGTCGAGAGTACATCTTTGTCGTCTCGAGCGGAAAGTTTACTCACTTCGAAGTGTCGGCTTTACCCCGAAGCGCGGGTACACTAACGAGCACGATTTCGGGACATTTCTCCTTCGCATCGTCACCCCTCATGTGTCTCGTCACCCCGAAATCTCTCGCTTCGTAATTCACGGCTATGATACTAGTTATCACAAGTACAAAGTGATATTTGAGATTTATTGTTGACGATTATTGTATAACTGGAAAGAAATGGAACTCACCCTCCTGATCTCCACTGATTATATTGCACAACTGCGACGGGTTTGCCCTGCAAATTCGGCTGCAATCGTTGTTCGACTTGACAATAGAAACAATCCATGTCTATTAAAACTATTATTCTGTCACCCAAGTTAGCCATTCTTTAAACGTTCACGTTTTTCGTAATCGTTGTTGTTGTTTGTTTATTTCGGTTCTAGGACATAACCAACGAAGTCTGATGTGCATAGGCCCCCATTGGTAGTTCTCGAGTCGCGGCGCTGACGGCGGTTTTCATTCTCGCTCTCGCTTTTCTATTGCATAGGCAAGCGTCTGACTTCGTTGCCCGAGGAGTGGGAGAACTCGGTCGTTTTCGTGTCCCTTGATACCGCTAGGTAACATCACGAGAGGTCAGGACCAGTTTACATTCGACACTTGGCTTTCTAGCTTACATTCCACACTATAAGGCCAAACGAAATAAACATGGCGATTCAATTTTTTCGCGGAAGTATTTGTAAATTCGCAATCGCTTGACAACTCTCTCTAACCAACAAAAATGACATGGCCGGTAACGAACTGATAGTTCCTTTTTGCAGAATACCGTATTATGAACACAAATGCGACGTACAAATTATATACCGAATAAGTTTTCGTACGAACGACGAAGTATCCGTTAAATATGTGTACAAATTAGTACCCGAAAAATTCACGTAACCTACATCGAGTACAAAATGAGTCTCCACGGAGAGATATTTGGGTTATTGTTGATCGCGTTTCTCACCGCAAACATCGGGGATGCCCTCCGCGATTGTTTCACATCCAAGGATGCTTTCGAGTGTCGACTCGGTCGTATGACTCCGTACAGATCAGTAGGGAACAGGAACGACTCGCAACCGTTGTACTCGAGTAAGCGTTCTAACCTATAAATTGAAATGATCGTCTCAAATTTTGTTTACAATTTCGTTGATTACTGTGTGATGAAAAAAAAACTAGATTGCTCACCGAAGAAAATCTGGCTGCTGATACGTCACGGAACGCGATATCCGGGAAAGCAATGGACCACGAAAATGGAAAAAGAGTTACCGGAAATAGCGAATAAGCTGGTAGAAAGTTACAGCCTGGGCGACGGAACGCTCTCCGACGAAGACGTAGCGTTGTTCAGAAGATGGAAATTCAAGTTTTTCACGGAGAATGCGATGAAACTGGCGGAGGAGGGCGGAAGAGAACTTTTCGCCATTGCGAAGAGATTCCAATCACGATTTCCCACCGTAATGCTGGAAACTTATAGCAACGAGACTTACAAGGTAGCTGAACTTGCGTGGATTTTTTGTCCGCTCTGGGCTGCTCGTCTAATTACAATACGTCTAATTACAATTACAATACGTCTAATTACAATTACAATACGTCGTCTCGTCTAATTACAATACGTCTAATTACAATTACAATACGTCGTCTCGTCTAATTACAATACATCTAATTATAATTACAATACGTCGTCTCGTCTAATTACAATACGTCTAATTACAATTACAATACGTCGTCTTGTCTAATTACAATACGTCTAATTACAATTACAATACATCGTCTCGTCTAATTACAATTACAATACGTCATCTCGTCTAATTACAATACGTCTAATTACAATCGTCTAATTACAATTCCTGATTAAGAGTTGAGATCTTGTTGGTACATGCTAACAAAGTCGTTAGAGAAAATCTGCACCCTCATCCATTTTCCTTAGATGCTATAAATATTACGATACATTGCAGAATTTCCAGTGGTGTAAAACCACATATTCTTGGATGATATTTCACATTGACTTCTTTGGATTGCAGTTCAGGTATACAGCTACTCAAAGAACGGAGGAGAGTGCCAAAAACTTTGCGCTTGGGTTGTTCGGACGGCGGCAATCATTGGATATCGCGTATCCCCAGCCTCAGCACAAAGATCCCGTTCTAAGGGTAAAAGTCAACGGAAGCCCTCACAGCTGCGAATACTGTAAACGCAAAGAAGATCCATCGTCCGAGTCGTTCTATATCGAATGATAATTGCAGTTTTACAAGTCGTGCAAACGATGGCGCCGGGAAGTCAAGAAAAATCCCAAGGCTTACGAGGAGAACGAAAAATTTGTAAACGGCGCGTTGGTCCAAAACGTAACGGATGATGTTTCGAAACTCGTAGGATTCGAGCTCAATTATGGTAAATCGTTGATTACAAATCTTGAAATCTGCCACATCGATAATGATGGGACGAAAACAATGTTGAATTATCATTGATTAATCGACAATGATAACGTAGCGCGGTGTGTCATTGCGAACTTTCACAGTTTTAGCGCTTGTACTTTTATACTCCACTTGTATTAGCGTTCCAGTTCCTTAGGGAACTTCCAGAATGGCACAAGGACTTTACGGTCAACTTTTGCGGACGGCTGGACATTTATTCAGTTTTGATTTCCCTGCTGTTGGAAACTCAGCAAAACTGATTTTTAGTCGGTGGCTGGTATGCATGTCAGTGCACCGCAGCACGTTCACTATTAGAAATATCTTCTTCAGCCAACGCTTCTTAACGGATCCGCTTGGGGCTTTTAGTAGCGATCGATTACGAACACCCGATAGGAAGATTGAATTGTTTGGCTTTTCATCCGGAATCTCGAATTTCTACGGTTATTTGAATCGACTTGCTCGATTTCTCGAATCCTTTCAAAATCTTTGTCGCTTTCCTCAATATGGAAAATCACTGAAGTCGCGCATCGGATGCGCGTTTCCTATCACCACTGCGATTAACAAAAATGAATCTATCGACAGATCAAGTACGATTGATCTATACGATATGCGCTTTCGAGACCGCATGGTACGAGAATTACAATTCGCCTTGGTGCAACTTGTTGACCCTGGAAAATTTCAAGGTACGCATATATACACTGGCTGAATAATTGCTCTATTTTCATCCGGACATTCAAGTGGATTTTTCTGTATTGGAAAAATAGGTTCTCGAGTTTGCGGAAGATTTGCATTACTATTGGATCGATGGTTATGGATATTCGTTGACTTACGAACAGGCATGCGGCGCGATGAAAGACGTATTCGATTTTTTCGAGTGAGTTCGAAGTGCCGTTTGAATTATTTGGATAGTACGAAAAGTCGATTTTGATCGGCCAGAATGTGATATCGATTCAATTAATAAAAATTCTAGCTATCGGATACCAAACCTAAATCTGGGAATGACACGAAGCATTCAAACATTAAAGGACACGTTTGTTTTTTAGGTTAAAGGAGGCCACGAAGGCCAGCGTATATTTTACCCATTCGGGAGCGTTACTGAAATTCCTCGCTCTTCTTGGTATAGCCAAGGAAGAGCAAGTTCTGAGACACGATACGTACGACTTCGATGACAAACGAGCGTGGCGAACCAGTTTGATCGACTCCTTCGCATCGAATATCGCTTTCATTCTCTACGAGTAAGTCGAAGCTTGTTTTTATTTTTCACTCGGATCACAATAATTACCTTTTCACGATTATTCACAAAAGCAGCTGATCGATTTGGACATGAACAGCTTTTTGGATCATTCGCTGATTCTGTCGTATCGTATCAATTGTATCGTTTCTCCCTATTTGAATTTGTTTCCGTTGAGGTCAGGCTGCTGTTACGTCTAACCAGAAGTTTCTATTTTCAAGCTGCGAAACAGACGGTCCGGGTGTACTTTTGATGCACCAGGAACGCGTAGTTCAACTTCCGGGCTGTCCGGTGGGAAAACCTTGTCCGTTGGTAACGATGAAAGAAGAATATCCAGATCACGACGGAGAGTGTCGTTTCGATGAAATGTGCGAAAACTGAGACTTGATGTAAGATCAGGACACAGACATTGCGTAGTCAGTGGAATGAGCCAACATACGTAATACGGATACTCAAGAATTTGAAGACCTCAAGTTTTCGTTTCGCAATGAATCATCATCGATTCTCAATACGTATCGAAGAATATTGGGTAAATATGAGAGCGCTGATGTCTTTGAACTTTCGGTCGAAATGTTTTCAGCGACTCATGGAAAATAGAAGTTCAATCAGAATTCATATTTTGGTGGAGACAGTTACCGCTGTTGGATTATTTGTATTTATTTTTTTAGAGCTTTTTGGCTCAAAACAATAGCACTGGTCTGCTAGAAAGATTCCTTTTTATGATTATAAATGTGATTATGATAATTAGTCTAGATTAATTATGATGAATCCAAATATAGCCAATTTTTTGGCTATTTTTTTAAATTTTACCATTTTAAATTAAAGCATTTGCATTACTCATTACGAGTGTATAAAAAAATACGTAAATAAAAAGACGTAATATATTATTATCAACATTTATTAATAAGGATATAGATAGAAAACGATTTGTATTGTAAACAGTTTTAGATTAGTTTTTAACGTTATTTATTTATAGAACTTTCTATTTATAAAGTCTTTTACTATTCTAGTGAATAAAAATTCGTGCGAAACGAATAATACGAATAATTTCGTATTTACAAATACGAAATTAATGGCGAAGAAAGTGTAAATGCACAAAAGTGAGGAATAAAAAATAGAAGAAATCGTAAAAATCGAAAGGTTATTTGCACTATATATACATACGTAACATCACCATGGAATTGAGCAACGGAATAAATATTCAAAATCGCGAGACGAAAATTTTCATTTCTGTAACATTTTGTTTTAAAGGAGCGTTAAACTATTTAAGGAGATTAGATAGAACGTTTTCCATTATATCTGCCTAGAAGATCAAATGCTATAACCGACAATGTATTTATTTCCAAACTCGACTATAAAAAGAAAAAAAAATAAAGATTGAAAACAAAATGCGAGTTTCATTTTTCTCAAAAATTCTCGTTAAAAAAGCCGAGAAAAAAAGAAAACGTAATCTTCGTTTCGACTTTTCTTCAGCTCGAGATAAATCGGTCGGTCCTGAAGAGAAAAGGAATTGAATAAATTTGATAGCGCGAGGAGTCCACGGGTAATTGAATGACTGGGAACGCGACTTCCGCCTGGGAAAATGCTACGACGCAACTCTTGCTCGACGAGTTAATCCAGTCATGTTTCCATCGACTTTTTTTAATGACCTTCTTGACGGATACAAAACGTGGTTTGCGACCTCAACTTTGCTTCGGCCTCTGTTGTATACATGGGAAAATGCGATCGTGCAATTTCTTGTCCAAGGTCACGATTCGACCCATTTTTAGCCAGATGGATATTTCGACTCGACGCTGCAAGCTCAATTTTCACTTTGTTTTCGATTTCCTCCGATCCAAACGTCTTTAACCCTGAAAAGTAACAAAATATCGATATTTCCTGGAAATATGTTTTTTTACATTTTTTTTCTCGAGGTTTGAATGCATTTTGAAAACTTTTTTGAATTCGTAATCATTTTTAATGTGTCAAGGTTTAAACGCTTTTTACTATTTCCGTCTTGCACGAACCAACAAATAGTTTTCGCGACAATAGTTTTAACTGGCTAATTAGTCAGGTTGGAACTTGTTTTTAGTTGATTCATTAATTTAGATTGGAACTAGTTTTCCCTAGTAAAAAATAGTTCCAACATTTTCTAAGATTCCAGCTGATTGATCATTATTGATCATAAGTAAATTCTAGTTATCCCTAGAAAAATATAGTTTCAACGTTTTTTTCATTTAGATTGGAACTAGTTTTCCCTAGTGAAAAATAGTTTCAACATTTTCTACTATTCCAACTGATAAATCATAATTTACCGTTCAATTCTAATTTATCGTTAAAAAAATAGATTCAACGTTTATTTAAAATTAGTTTGGAACTACTTATCAGCTAATTAACGAATTACGTTGAAACTAGGATTTAACCGAGACTAATTAACGAATTACGTTGAAACTAGGATTTAACAGAGACTAATTAAAGCTAGAATGATTTATTACCAGTAAAATTCTTGTTTTTTCTAGAGAAAGCAAATGGCAATGGAAACGATTCAACGTGATCTATTATCGATTGAGAAAAGCGTGTTCGAGCCAAAAAACGGATGTTGACTGCAGCAAACACGATTCTATCGTTACAACTGGAAGATGGAAATATATATAATTTCGAACGATCGATCGATGCTCGAATTTCTTCTCGTGCGAGCCCCACGCGTGCTGCGAACGAAAAAAAAGAAAAACGGAAAAAGAGAAGAAAAAAAAACAAAAAAAAAAAAGAAGGATGCTCCCGTTTATTATTCCAGACCGCAGAAGCGCCGGGCGGTTTTAATGTACAACTGCAACATGCAAAGTTTATATCGGGGGTATAAAATTAACGAGCGTAAAATTTGCGGATGTTACCACGCGGCCAAGCTGACGTGTTATCCCAAAAATCCCCCCCCCCCCCCAGCCCCTTCGGTATTATTCTCGATTCGTAACTTTTTGTCGGATTCTTAGTCATTCCGATCACGTCGGTAGTCGCGGTGCTCGATCCACGTCCGCGTAAGCTAACGATCCTTCTCGAGCATTAATCTTTTGAGCCAAGCTCGCTTATTGGAGGGAAACGATAAGCTCCGAGATAAACTTATCCGAGCACTTCCGGTTCTCAAATTTCGCGAAGTTTTCCCCCAAATTGCGCTGGGGTGAAAAGGAACGTTGATAACTGCGATAAAAAATCCGCCTTTGACGATTGACAGCTCACTTTGACGCTCAAAATTATAAGATCGTTTAGTCAATTTTTTTAATTGATTTTATGCATTTTTGTTCGAGCTTGATTGAAAATATGGTATTTCACGTATATTAAAACAGATTCTAGTAATTTTTTACTTTGGGAACATTTCCGTCTTCCTGGTTTCCTCCTGGTTTCGTAAATTTTTTTTAATTGCTAAAAAATGATTTTTTAATAAAAAAAAACGATGATTTTCCAAAAATTTGACATATCTGACTTTTATCGTTGGAATTATCGATATCTAATAATTTTTGCTACACGTATCTTCGAAAGTCCATACTACGAGAAAAATTTGAAAAAAATTGGGTTTTCGAAGTCAAATTAGAAAAAAGAATTCCCTTGATTAGAGCCAGTCGATCAAGTTTAGTCAAACGACGAATCGGAAATTGTACGAAGATGGACTGAGTAAGGCAGAAAAATACTAATTATTTTTCGTAATTCTATTGTTACTGCAGATGATTTTTTCTACGAGTCCTTTTGCTATCAACGTTGGAGATTTTTCGAACTTCTTTTGGGCAGGTGTCGAGTGATGTATCGTGAACAAAATAAGGGACGATTATTCGAAATATAATAATAATAATAATAGATAAAAATTAAATAATTAATTTTTGATAAATGAATTATTAATAAACTAAATAATTCATTAATTAAATTGATTTGCGTTGCCTGGAAAAATAAAATCTACAAAAATAAAAAATCAAATAATATAATTATATTAATAATCGTTATATAATAATAAATATTGTAATAATAAATGTGACGAGATTTCGGAAATTTTTCCGGTAAAATTGAAATATTCAATTTTTTCGGTAAAATTCAAATATTCAATTTTTTCGGTAAAATTGAAATATTCAATTTTTTCGGTAAAATTGAAATATTTTTCGGTAAAATTGAAATATTCAATTTTTTCGGTAAAATTGAAATATTCAATTTTTTCGGTAAAATTGAAATATTCAATTTTTTCGGTAAAATTGAAGTATTCAATTTTTCCGGTAAAATTGAAATATTCGAAAAAAATTCGAACCGGAAGTATTGAATTTCTTCGCGCAATAATTGGAATCGTCGAAGGGCGATTGGACTTTTCGCTTACAAAATCGTGAATTGGAGAGGATACTCGGCGACCGCGAGATTCGGCCGAGCTTAATTACGTATTTGTGAGTTTAATGACTGTTTCACGAGAAATTGACGAGGGGCCGAACACGACTTGATGGAAGTACGCGATGAGAGTGATCGTTCCTGCGGTCGCGATAAACTCGTCGTTATGTCATCATTGTCCGGAATCTCTTCGAGGGACATTTTGCGTCCACTCACAGCGACGGTTAGTCCCCAAGGATTATTATTTCGTTTCGCCTTTCAGCAATCAATGCTTGATTGCGATCTTCCGAGAATGAAAATTACCCAACCTGAATAGATCATTAATCATTGGCTCGGTTCAGCCACAAAAAAAAAAAGGAAGAGAGGATAAAATTCTCCTGCGAAAATCAAAACCGAAAATCCTTTTTTGGATTTTTTCTGATTTTCTTCAATTTTGGATCATTCGATTTGACACATTTGACAAGCTAGTTATTACGTGTCATTTAATCGATCAAAAACACAAAAAATGGTTTTTTAATTTACACTAATATTTTTAAAAGATTGAAAGTTGAGAATAAGAATATTTTTGGAAAAAGGTGTAATAATATTTGTGAAAATATGCTATGCCAAATTAATATGTATATTAAATACAGGGTGTCCCACGACGGAATGTCATCCGTGAAATAGGGGGTTGTGGGTGAAATTCTAAATTAGTTTTCAAGGTTTTTCCAATCGAAATTTTTAGTTGATTATGAATATCATCGAATTTTGGTCGAAAGCACTGGACACAGCAAAAAAAATCGTGTTTTTAGAGGATTTTTACGATTTTTTAATGGAAATTTTGGGTTTCGGAGGAAATTAAGGGTTGATTGGTGCTCAGAGGATCAAATTACATCGAAATGGACCAATAAAAAAAATATTTAAAGTCCAAATTTTTTTGGACTTTTGGGAAAAAAAGTTTTTTTACTAAATCATCGATAACTTTTTTTCCTTTAAGATTTGGGACTCTATTTTGCGCTCAATCGTTTCGTTATGATTTTCTCTTCAAAATGCTTTTTTAATAATAAAAATCCGATGATTTTTCGATTTTTGGCAGAATTTCAAAGTTGGACCATCGATTTTTGC
>JAPYZJ010001179.1:0-35804 GCA_030522765.1 Ophioninae sp. B BG-2022a | reverse complement strand
GAACTTAAAAACGATGAATGCCGTTATAATGTTATTAGATGGAAAAGGTTATAATACTGACCATGAAATGAAGATGTTTATTAGGAATTTTGTTATCCAGTGTTCAGAATAGGAATAGGCGTTAAATCTATTCTGCTTTGAGACAATATAGGTTGAAAAACCTATATTGCTTTCTTTTAACGGGTTACAATTGTAGAATTTCTTTTTAGGTCAATTTTCATTTTCAACCGATGTGGAAGAGCTCGTTATTTAGCGAGATCTGGTATCTGTTTTGATAATGTGTTGAGAAACAATGTTTTGTTAGTTTACGAAGTGATTTATTATATAATTTGGAATGGTCTCGATTTATTGATTAGGAAAATATCTTTTACATGACTTGATATTATGAAACGGTGTAGCGTGTTTAGTCTCCGAGAAGTCAGGAGAGACTGGCTGATTTTTGGATTGGTAATAAGCAAGGGAGATGGAACTTATCGCAGGGCCGTGTCAAATAGTGTAGGATCATGTGTCAAATTTTTTGAGACAGTTATTTTCGTAAAGCGTCAATATATAAAAAGTATTTTTTTTTTTAAAGTCAGAGGTTGTAAGATTTGTAATGACTTATAATATATGACTATATAAGATTTATAAGATTTATAATGACTTATAATATATGACTTATATATAATGATTTATAATAACCGTAGCCGACTCCAGAGTACACACTGTTCATCAACACGGCCGCACAAATCTAACACCAACGTTCATAAACGAGATTGATGATTAAGAGTTTCTTGATAATCTCGTGAAAGACATTTAATCGTAAGAAGCTCAATGGTGTACGAATTTGGCTATTGGGTTGGTCTGAGAGGAAAGTATGAATTTTTTGTTATCACCATTCAATCATTGAGCAAATATTTGGATTTTCGAGGAAACATGACAGCATTCTTCTTAATGAATTTTATTCGTGAAAACGTACTCTCGCGAATACGAATTTCATAATTTTCATGAATACGTTGGCTAAAACAGATCTCGTGGTCTTGATGAAAACGTCATCGACAATCCATTTATTGAGATTTGAGATTTATTGGCCAACAATATTCGTGTCCGTGCTGCGACGTAGATTTTACGAAATTCATGCATTTTTGGTACTATTTTATGATTTCTTTTTTCTCTTATGTAACGCGATGATCCAGGCACTTGGTATAAATCTCGACGAGAACGAGCTGCACTGCTTGCTCAACGAAATCGATCTTAGCTACAACGGGCAGATGGAACTTTCCGATTATCTGCAGGTAATTCGCACTTCACTCTCAATAATCGGATGTGTCTTTTTTTGTCTGCTTCTCCGAATACAGCTCTTTGGCGACAAGGATGTTCCGGGTGAGGAACTACACGAAATACTTCGTGAAATCGACACTAATATGAACGGCCAAGTCGAACTGGACGAGTATCTCCAGGTCTGTCGGACATACAACTTATAGAAAAGTCTGAAGAGTTCCTTTTTTGCTGAACGAATAACCGTCCGACTCTCCGCTCACTCCTTATTCCACTCTTGAAAGTGTGTCTGTTAACTGTCATGCCAGTGCATTGATAATCGCTTGATTATGTTTTGGTTCTATTATTAACTCTCCATAATGGATAATGTATATATTTGGCTGTTTGGAACAAAAATCTGCTTGTAGGTTTTTGAAAAATAGTACTAGGTATGGAAAATGTCCTATCAAATTTTCCGCTAAGTCCGAAGGAATGAAGCCGTATAATTTCGGTAACCCTTTCGTTTACGCTGACGTGAAATTGGCTCTACGCATTTTCATTAAAAAAATTGACAAGTGATTGACGATTCTCGTTGGAGATTCTTCAAGCTAGCAAGAGCAGGTTGAAAAGCTTTTTTAGAAACCGAAACAAATAATTGAGTTTGAATTAAAAAGGAAGTAAAAACTATCGCTGATCACTGAGGCTTGAGATAAGCACTTTTTCCACAAACATCTTATATATATATTTTTTTTAAATGGACTTGTACTGATTGAACTCTTCGTTAATCGGTTACAACGAATTATTTCTTGAAGAATGGAATATTAACTTATTTTTATGACTGACGAGAAAATAATCAAATATTTCATTGTTTTTGCTTAATATTTCGCTGGCCAAGTCCGAACGAACAATTTTCACAGCCAAGTGATTGCATCTTATTTGCATATAGATTTACAGCACGAATATACTTTTCTGTCCGTATGTTCTATCTAGTTTCGCTGAGTTACTTCACAACAGCACGTCCGTTTTGTACTTGCGATTGTAACTAAACTTATTTTCTCAATAGATCGATTAGGTCGTGTACACGTGTTACGCTGTGAATGCACATGACACGTTCAACCGCTGATTCGACGGCAATGCCTAGCTGCTGAAAAAAAAACACGTAGCAAAACTTCTGTTTACGCTCGCCTAACTATTGATCTTCGGTTTTTGTCATCGATATTTACAGAGGTCTGCACGTATCTTTAGGTGGACTTTTCACGCATGCAGAGTATGCGTAAAAACCAGCCTGTGCTTTTCTACGACGACAGAATATTTTCTCTCAAGGGCATGTGTCACAAGTGCGACCGATAAAAATCCTGGGACAAACCTTTCATGCCTCTGAGAGATTATTGTCTGAGCACGCAGCTGCAAACACTCTGTTTGTACTTTTGTAGAAAGTAGGGTGGTAACTTTTTAATACATTTTCAACGATCTGAAAAGACATGACTTTTATACCCACACAAAGGGTGCATTCACGTTGCTGATTCGATAATATTGTAGGAAGCACAATGCGACTGACAAAACTTGGATAGACTTGAAGTTCGCATTATTTGTTTCCAACGAATTCGTTTCCTAATTTTGTATTTTCATGACTTTATGAAAACTTATATTTCACATGCTTGTTTAGATCACTCGATAAAAACCTTAAGAAATGTTCGAGGAGCCTAAACCGCGCTAAGGAATTTGGGGAATCGAAAATATATCGATTATTTCCGTTGCATCCTAACAATGCAAACTTCAACGTCATGAAACAGTGGCATTCTAATGCCTGATTAGTCATGTTACACCATATCTGACCAAGTTGTACTAACGAAACAATCTCTGTTTTCTATTTTTTTTTACATAATATATTTTTTCTAATAAGTCTTCTAAATAGTCGTGTATATTTCATACATGTCAAGTATACAGCGTGATACATTTCAAATGTTACCAGCTGATACTACAGGAAATACCGATTCATTAATTACCATTATTTAATTATCAGTGGATTGAAAAAATGAATTATTAATAAATAATTGCAAATCAATTGTGAACCAATTATCTTCAATTGATCATTAACAAATTATCATCATTTATTTTTTTCATCCATTATTCCTAATTAATGACTAGTTAATTCCAGTGATATAATCCAATGACTGATGAATTATTGTGAATCAATTATTAATAAATGTCCCGAATTAATGAACGTCCAAAATCCATGCTCGACGTACAGTAATGAACTATAAGCATTACAAAATCTCATGAATTGCCAAAGCATTCCATAAACCGTGATATGTATTAATATCTGAGCGCGTACTCATATCTGTACATTTATTTTTTTCGTGCTCAGATGATGTCCGCGATAAAGTCCGGACATGTCGCGTACTCGAGATTCGCCCGGATGGCCGAAATGGAGGAGGCCCAACACGAGAAGGACGTACTCAAGAAGCAAATTAGTGTGGAGAGATCCGGTGGTGGGCTTTAAAGAAAAACAAGAAATCAACGGAACAAAAGAAGAAGCAAAAGGGAGGAAGATAAAAAAGAAGAGTTGCCGCGACTATTGGTATCCTGACAAAGGATCGCTCTTCGCAAATATCCCACCCCTTCTCTACCCTAGCTAATTTACCATGCCCCCCTAAACTCAATCAATATTTAATGTGAGAAAACATTGATTTCTCCTTGTCACGAGCACCTTCAAAGCATAGACGCTTCGTGCCCATCCCTCTGCATCCATATAAAATCATAGAAAGGACCTTCGAATTATGATGCCCCATCGAAGTAAGCAACAGCAAAATCTGTTACAGTGTTTAAAAATAACCGGTTCTTCAAGTTTAATTTTTTAATTATTTATGATTATCCTCACTTTTCCAAATCGGCATTCTGATTCTAGGCTCCTTGGCGGTGCGTATGAAAATTTCAAATCCTTTTGCATTGTTGCAATTGCACATATATGCTGTCGATATATATTATATGTATATCGAAATGTAGTTAATTTTTTTCGTGTACTTGTATCGACCACCATCCACCCACACACTTGCACACACACACGAGACAATGTCGAGCGCACGAACTTTACGAGCTTACAACAAATGTAATCTCCGACTAGTCAATTGAATGTGTAAATAATATCATGGTACTGTGTTGTCGCACTCATGCAAATTCAATTGTATTCTCCTCATCTCGTCGACTACACTCTATTTATTCAAATGTCAAACATGTCGGATTAATAAACGATTAAAAGGGAGAAGACATTTGTCACAATTGTATTTGACCTGTACAGGGATTCCAAGTAGTCAAGAAATATCTCATGATTGGTTGCATCGCTAACGCTGATCTTTGGCTCGACTCTCACCGACCATGTTTGTTAATTTTCTTCTAGGGTCATTTTTTTAAGGAATATTGTCCAATGATACCGCGGAATATTTTAATTCGACACCAATCTTTCAAGAATAGTGAGACCTCCAACGTGTTTTTTGTTTTCTCTTGGAGTGTCAAGACGAATTACGCTGCCATCAGTGCCTTACCATCATTTCATTGGAGATACATGGGTTACCTCGATAACATCGGAAAAGATACTTTCGACGAAAAAGACCCTGTAATACACTTCAACTTAACGAGAACATTTTTCGGCATTAAGTTAAAAACAGATCAGGTTTTTCGGCTTCACGGGGAACCTTCAGTATATAACGCGGACAGCAGCATTTTTGACCATTTCAATGGCCGCCATCAGATGGCAGATCCAAACGCGCAGGAAACTACGCCATTATAATTCTCAAGTCCCCAAAGACAAGGGGAATATTTTGGACGAAAGTCCTACACAGTCTATGTGGATGGAATTTCCATTTGTGGCGTGCTACGTTCATATCACACGATCGTATGATAACACTTCAATATTTTATTGGCGAACGATAGCGTTCATCCCAATGCACAAACGTTGCGCTTCAGGTTCCCAAATTGGCCGCTAGATGTAGCATTCTCAATCGGTATTGTAGAGTTTCGTGCACGCCCAGCTTTGCGGAGGAGTTGAGAGATTTAAAATCCGCGAGTATTTTTTATATGAACGTGGAACTTTATTATCAAAACAGTGCAAAGTAACCCGGGATCTAGTCCTCTTTGGGGAGTTTTCGGTTTTCCCTGTTGGGAATCTTTTTGCTTTTGCTTTTCTCCGTGGCTGGTTCGTGGCGCTGTGTATCTGTGCTCGCTTATACGAGTTGCCACAGTATTCTGAAGCTGCCTCGCTACGCCGCTGCACAAAGACCTTGGACGTTTGCAAAACCTTCCAGGTACATGACAAGCTCGACCGTTTATGCACGGGTTTTATAGCAAGGAGCAGCGAAGCGCAGGAGGAAAGTACAATTCCAGGACTTTTAACGCCTGCGGCTCGTATTTCCCATGACCGTACTTTAACCTATAGCGAGAGTTCCCGCATTCTCTGCGGGCCGACGGCTTTTGTATGTGTATTCTAATCCAAGTGCACACGGTAAATCCATTGTAGGGTCATTGCTTTGAATACTTACTTTACCAGGAGACACTCGGCTCTCTACGAAACTCAACGCACACCGTATAATTCTAACCTACAAAATAAAAATAAAGCAAAAATAAAATGAGTTTCACTTTTATGTGTAATCTTCAATCATTCGGAGTATTTCTCAATTTCTATGCACGTACCTTGACTGCGAAGGCACTGGTCAATTGATCATCGCTTTACAATTCAAAACGTACATCTTCTGAAGGAGCAAAAAAAAACAGGCGGTTTTCTTTTGGCACGGTACATATGAAGGGAGTATCGTAGAATAGTGCCATGCACAGTCACGACATTGGCTTAAAAAAAGTCACACACCCATCAGTCTTCTTGCATTCGTTTTTTCTTTATTATTGTAACAATTTCCATTCCCATCCACCATCAAATAATCATATTCGCGGAAAGATCATTTTATACGAAAATCGATGTGCTTTGGCCGGTCTGAGACGAGTATTCGCGAGTATTCGCAAAGGAGGGCATCGACGGATAACAGACACTCGTTCGCCGGTGTGTCGATGCTCTCCAAAGTTTCGCTTCCACGCTACTCGTGAGGATTTCGAGCCGACACTAAGCGAGTATGGCGATTTGCATAACTTTCGTTAAGTGTATCCAACTAAGATGATTTACGCGCGTCGTTCGGCAGTGTGAAAGAACAGTACTGAATTGGCAGTAGAGAATTTAGTATGAACTCGCGGATATATGAGAACTAAAAAATTGAATCAAAATTGGCGCTCTTGGCATTGTGAATATATCTGAAACTCGAGTGCATGGAACAAAGAGAACGCGTTGAGCGTATGAGCTGCCGATAAAAACTGTCGCACCCACATGTGTAGGATATTTTTCCCAGCATGCTCGTCTGTCATCTCAGAACACGCAAGCCTGGGTGCCACAGATGTGTTGGGCGCGCACACAAAAAATCCCGAACAACGTCGCAACCCTCGAAGGGGCGTTGGCGAGCGGCTCCTCCCCCCTTTTGGCTGAGCGCGTCCGTAGGCTTTTTATATCTTCCAGGGACAGAGTGGCATCTGCCGCTATCCCGTCGAAGCAAACATTTGGCGGGTTTTCGAGTCGTGTGCGCACGGGAAACTTGCCGGAGAGTGGCGCACCCCGTGAAGGACAAGGCAGTGTTATTGAGGGGCCAGAATCGTCCTCCGCGATAGTAGGACACGCGTGTGTATTCTATTGTGTGAGTATACGAAAACGAGAGAAGGGTGCATTAGGGGCCCCCTCGTTTAACGGGTGGGCGGCGAGGCAGCGCAGCCCCCGCGTACGCCCCTGCGAAACCGAGGCCGGACCGTGATAACGCGCCTCGACCAATGGTAGGGAATGCCGCTCCACGATTATCCGCCGCGCGGTGAACTCGTCCTTGGTGGGGGGAGGGGGGAAAGGTTCAGTGGCGTCGCGCGCACCGCCCCACTCGAGCAATCAGTTAGCTACGAGCTAGTCTACAAGTACGTTTTACGAGCTCGCGTTTCAAACGTGCCCTCGCGCGTGTGTATACGTGTACACACATATACGTAGAGGGAGAGGGAAATAGGAATATACATAGAATATCGTGTGTGTGTGTGTGTGGTGCGCGGCGAAACGGCATTACAGGCGGACCTTGAGTGCCCCCGAAGAGTGCGCGATATCTGCGTATACGCCTCGCGGACGCCTATCTACGGTTCGACTGGAATTTTGACACACGGTGGGAAATCTCGCCTTCCGCGCGCGACCTATCTTCCTCGTTACTTCTATTGCTCTCTCTCTCTCCCTCTCTCTCTCTCTCTTTCCCATAAATCAGTTTCGCTCTTCCCGCGCACCATCGCTTCCTTCGTCGAATCGGGCGTTCTTTGCGCTTTCACGATGTCCTTTCCACGTCGACCTCGAAACAAAGTCTTGGGACTTTAAAACGCGTTTGCGGACAAAAAACAACACTGTCAAAGCGAAAAGAAACATCATTGAATGAGGCCTCGATAGAACGAGCCACATTCAACTAACAAACAAACAAAAAACAATCTCTCACAGCTCGCATTCGTATCGGCAACGCTCGCGCGGTCTGTCGTTCGCGGCAGATGTAGGCATTGGAGGGAGTAAACGCTGCAGCGTGTACGAAGCGAGAGGGAGGGAGGGGAGGAGCGTGTGCGTTCTGTGTGTGCATCGGCGTGAAATTCGAGAGAAAACTCCGGTAACGATCGAGCGTGCAATTTATACGACAAATACAGGAGTAAATGTACACGAACACGCGTAAAAATAATATCGATCGAAAGAAAAAAGGAACGAAGGACGACGGTGAGGGCGTGAAGAAAGGCGTGTGTATAATCAAACGAAATCTTACACATACGCGAGAAACGTGTGAACGTTAGTGCGCGGGCGTGTGTTCTCCTACTGTACAGTGTTCACATCAACCGAAATTGCGACCATCAGAACGATTTTTTTTCGATTCAAAAGTAGGTACAACCGCGGGTACAAGCGGCACACGGGTATACGCACACTCGCGCACCTCCACCGAATGCTTCGAGACGACGTTCCTCGCGAGAGAGGCGCAACATAGCCGCGCTCGGTGTGGGAATTACCGTACTCTCGAGTGGGAAAAGGTCCCGCTCGAACGATGTTACGAGGCCGTTTGGAAACTACTGTTGCCAACTTGTCGCGACCCGTTCCGAATCGCGAAAGAGAGTAACAACGAAAATCGACAACAAAAGAGTATCCTCTCGCAAACGAAACAGCACTCGCGTACGGCGAGGGGGCGGGTAACATCGCCCGGAAGAGAGACGGAGAATTGTTTCAGGGACTACGCGCTAGTGAGACGGAGAATCGACGAGGAAAGAAAAGCGTTGGCGAAATCAGCTCTGGGCTATGGCTGAGACGAAGATCCTCCAAGAACCCAAGGTAAACTTTCCAGCACGTATATTTGTGCGTTATTGGCAGAATCTGCGCTACTTGTACGGCGGTTCGGGAATGACTAAAATCTCGAATATCCGAATAACGTTTGTTTGGCCTATACGCGTTCCCCGACGACCGGCAAGGGGCGGAGGGGTGCGTTCGTCCCGCAAGACGAGATTCCGTCAAGGTGTGTGCGTGCAGTGGCAAGAAAGGTTCCGAATGGGGAGTGAGAATAAGCGAGAGGGAGAGAGAGAAGGAGAGAAGCGTGGAAAAGAGAGATACGACAGTGGAGAGCACGTGTTGTACGGTTACAACGTGCTCGCGTTAGGTGGAGTCTCCGAGGCATCAAAGTGGGTGGAGGCTGAACCGAGGGATACGAGCGTCAGAGAGAGAGAAAGAGAGACCCCCGTTCTTGCGCGCGTTATATCGGACTCGAGGAGTCCGCGCGAGCCACACGAGTGGGCGGGTGTGGCGGTGTCTTTCTATCGCAAATGTAGCCCTCTCTCTCGATCTCTCTATCTGTCTATCTCTTTTCGTGCAGTCGGGCATTCGCGCCCCATGGCCCGTCAACTGTGTTGGCGCTTCTGTCCAAACCTGACAATGTCATGCCTATAACTGTATACGTTTATGCGTGCCCGAATATAAACGTCGAGGGGATTCTTCGTATGGCAGATGGCTTTAGCATCAAGGGGCATAACTCCCGAATTCGGCTGCTGAAATCGTGCGAGTTACGCCCTTTGGTTATGAGTGCTACAAATATACGTGTACACGGACGCCATCTCATGTCCGCGGTGGGAAAGTGTTTCGCGGGTGGGGCACAGTTTTCAGGGGCGTATAGAGGCGGTACTCGCACTGGTTCCTCGAGGCTGGCATTCTCGGTTCACAGTAACGCGGGAGAATATCACGTTTTCCACGTGCATGTCACCGCGCGATCCCACATTGCCACTGACGCGTCTCCTGTCGCCTCGATACTTCAACAGTCGCTCGTCCGCGTTATTTACTGCCACTGTGTCGTTACTCTATGAAAACAATTATCCACCGTGTCGCGATACTTAAAAAGAAAGAGGAAGAGAAGAATCGTGGTTTTTGGTGCCAGTTGAATCTCTTAACCAGTGCAAACGATGTCGCGAGTATTGTTAGGCCGATGTTTTCCCGTGAGAGGTGACGGCGCAACCTTGAGGAATTTTCGACGCGCTTCAGAAATAAGCGGAGTTAACGGTTGAAAAACATTTTTGAGTTCACACATTGATTACAGGGAAGATCAATTTTTTTTCTTCCCATCTTCCATTCCATTGAGGTTGAGAAGATTGAATCTGGTGATGCATCCTTGGTCACGAGGAAATGTAAAAATAAATCCCTAGTTATCCATCCAGTTGTGCGTACCTGGAAGCCAGCTCAGGGAAGTTGGGAATAATCCCAAAGTTTGTTTGTGGCGTCTTTAGCTATGACACAGAACACTGACGAACGAACCTCGGCCCAGGTGAGATCCAAACAAGCGACTGGAGGGTCAAAAAAATATACTTGCTATCTGGAAAGTTTGGGAGAAACTTGTGCACCCTTAAGTTTCTTGATTTTCATTTAGGGAAATTTCGATTCAAGCAGTTTTGCTGCAAGAAGGATATAGTAATACTTATGCAGTTTGCATTTTGCAGGAAGAGATAGAGGACCATCACGAACAATTGCAGAACCAGGCGCAGCAGGTCCAACAGGAAGACCAACAGCAACAACAATTGGAACAACAGATAGCCCAGCAACCACAAATACGCTTCGTCAGCGCCAATGTCCTGCAACAGTTGCAACAACAACAGGCTCAGCAACAACAGCATCAGCATGATGTTCAGCAACAACAGATTCATCAACATCAGCAACCACAGGTTATCACGCTGCAGCAACTTCAAAATTTCATGCCTCTGCAGGCTGCCCAACATCAGCATGATCAGCAGAGAACGCAGACTATATCTGTTCAGGCATTGCAGCAACAATTTCTGCAGGTACATCCAATAGATCAAAGTTGTGTTTGACGAAATTAATTCTGGAAAAAGTGTATAGATCTGTTAGTGTTCTATGTACAGGTCGTGTCGTTTATGTTGAAATAACATCGCAATTCAAAGGTGGAGAAGGAACGGAAAAATAACCCTGACACATTGTTCATTTGAAGTGTGCAATCTTATTTCAAGTACACTATTGTTTCTTCAATGCAGTAATTGCCTGTACCCTAAAAAATACGCATTGCATTGGAAAAAAACAAAGCTAACTGTTAGATTATCTTGCAGTTGTCAATTAACCATAAAATTAATCATTCCATGTACATCCATAAATCCAATTGATAAGTGTTTCAGTGGTCTTTGGGTTGTCTTTATTTTTGATTAATTGCAATGTTTCAATGTGACTGGCACATCCTCTATATCGACGAGTACTTTTAAGGGTGACTTCACAGGGTGAAGTCACACCTACTGCTTAGTGAGTTCCTATCTTTAATTTCAAGAGAAATTGGAAATAGTACAGTGCCAAATGTGACAACCAGGAATAACGGTCGAATTTAAATTGTATCAAGGGCGCCCAGCTGATCAGTAATCAAGCGGCGTTGCAACAACAACATCAACAGCAGCAACATCAGCAGCAACAACAACAACAGAATCAACAACAGCAACAGCAAGTTCAGCAACAGGCTCAGCAGCAGCAACCTCAACCCCAACAGCTCAGCTACAGCGTTATACCGCAAATGCAAACAGTTAACATCGATGGGCAAGAGGCGCTATTTATACCGTCGTCAGCGATGTCGGCGACCGGGAGTCATCATCAGCCCCAGTCAGCGATGCAATTCGCGGCTGCCGGTGGCCAACAAGTTCAACTCGCGAACGGTCAAACCATCATAACGCCTCATCCCGTCAGCCTCATAAGAGCGCCACATGTCTTTCCGACTTCCATTATTCAAAGCATCGGTGGACAAACAGTTCAACTTCCAACAGGTACTTGCTTTATTCTCACTTTTGCCTATGCTCTTGCCTATCGTGATGTTGCACAGAGACGCACTGTCGGAAACGCTTGCTTTTCTTTCGTACTCCTCACTCCTAGTCGCCATTTTTCGCACCTAAAGGCAAAATGACACACGCTTCGTTGATTTGTGTTTTAACAATAAACAAGTATCCGTGTAATAAATGTCGAGTTTTTCTCATCTATTTTGTCATAGATTGAGAGTAGCTAGACGCAGTATCACTTCCGATGGAAAACAACCCAAACAAGAGTCCTTTTACGAATCGGTTTTCATTATACAAAAAATATTTAATCGTAATTCGGACCGGAGTTTTTTTCATACACGCGAATATCCCGAAGTCTTTTCTTCTACACCTCAGAAAACATTCGATAACTCTTTGAAGAGCCCTGCACCTAATCGTGTGTCATCTCGTCTTCAGACGATTTTTGCTAGCAAGACATATTCCAAATATATCTTGCACACACGTTTAATGCCGCTGCTTGCACCAATTAACCGCTGCCTTCTTCTACGCCTGAAATCGAAAAAAATGAACGGGCAGATCCCAAGGCTACCCTCGATGTTGTAGGTCAGAGCGTGCAGGTGAGACCGCTCCAATTTCCGATGCAGCACGTACAGCAGACCGTGCCTGTTCAGGTGCCGGTGAACACGGGTAACGGCCAGACCGTATATCAGACGGTTCACTTTCCGATTCAAGCGTTGTCCAGCGTATTCAACATGGGCGCAACCCAGATGATACCGCAAATAACGCAAGTAAGTGGCGAGTTCAAGGTTTCCCATTACGGTAGTATGTGCACGGTAGCTTCTCAAAAGAGCTCTGTGAAAAAATCCACATTCCACCGTCCTGAAATAAAAAGCGAAAAGTTCTTTACCAATTTTCCGAAATTCGTAGCACAAAAGAAGAAGATTCAGCAATGATTTGGCGATTCAGTGGTCGCTTGAATTACTTTTATCTCATACCGCAACTAAACGATCAATCGTGCTATCAAAATGACACGCACCTAAACATTGTTTTTCAGCAAATGCCGCAGATGGCGCAGATCATAACGCCGAACGGGCAGATACAACAGGTTCAAATAGCAAATATCCCGCAACTGCAAGGACTGCAGGGTCAACAGGTTGCCCAACACGTAGCCCAGCAAGTCGCCCAACAACAGGCACAGCAACAAGTTGTCCAGCAAGTAGCGGCCCAACATCAGACGCAGCAACAGGTAGTGCAGCAACAACAACAACAAGTGACCGATGCTCAGGTACAACAGCAACAAGTACAACAAGTCGTCCAACAAGTTATCCAGCAACAGCAGCAACAGCAGCAGCAACAGCAACAAGTTCAGGCTCAGCAAGTCGTCGCGTCGACGCCAACCTCGAGCACGACCTGGAGCACGAGCGTTGCCGGCCCAGGTGGAAATGTTCAGGTACCTAACATTCCTGCCCATCTACCGAATAAGCCTCGGTTTCGTTCGCACACTCTACGAGACTCTAATACGTGGATTTCTGTCGCAGGTCGTGGGCATAGGTTCTCTCGGGAGACCCGTGGGCGCTGCGGGCGCAGGTGGTACCGTTCTCACCACCAAGGATGGACAAAAGATCGATGTACAAACTCTATCCGCCCTCTCAAGACCCAACGAGGAAGGTGGCGATATTAAGCTCACGAGTATAGACGCGAGTCAATTAGCCAGTGGCCAAGTGATACACATACCGACCGCCCAGTCTCAACAACAGACGATACAACCGATAACTATTACAGGTACAAAGAATTCTTCAAACTGTGCGCTTCTCTTATCGCAGGAATACGTTCAGATGGCCAATTTGTTGAATTTTCCTGCAAGTTTGGGTATAAAGACTCGCAAAAGCGCTTGCACAGCACTAATGCTTAAAACGGAGCCGCGCCCCCCCCCCCCCCCCCCTCTCGTCCGCCGATCACTGTGATGGTTTCCCATGGATTCAGAATTTCATGAAATTTGACCAAACAATGGGAGGGGAGAAGAGCCGCGTAGCCATATTCGAAACACACATTTTGGGACCTCAACCATTTGATTCTGTCACATATTTTAGGAAACCCATGGGAAACCATAACTTGTAGGTATTTCTTTATGATTTCGAGAAAATATCGTCCGACATTTGTGACATTTAGTTTCGGCAAATGTCACGGCGCTGAACTTCTCGAAATTTCCAGTGCGTACGTATGTACGTATACATACTCGTACACGAAGCCCGTCAAGACTTCTTGGACGCTAGCGACAATATTGCCTCGCGGTAGATAGCAGTACCTCGCGCTAATTTTGTTCTACCGACGCGAGCCGAGGCTGCGTCGAAGTTTTGTAGCGGGTGCAGCCCTCTCTTAATAACCATCAAAATCATGTACAATTGTTAATCGATAATTCCAGTATCAATGCAGAAAACAGTTTAAGGAAAGTTTATTTACATTGGTTAATCGGTACAAAAGTTTACAGGCATATAATTTAATAAAAATATCGCTTCAGCTTATACGATGAGTTTAGTTTTTGTCATACGATGAGTTTAGTTTTTGTCATACGATGAGTTTAGTTTTTGTCATACGATGAGTTTAGTTTTTGTCATAATTTCATGTACAAACGCGAACGTGGGTCGTCTCAAGAGTCTTTGATAAACATCATCACGTTGATTAATTAACACCATACCGAATCAATTTTGAACAATGTGTGACCTGCTTTAAGACGACAAGACTCAATATATTATTTCCGAATACACGCAAAAAAATGTTACATGCTAAAAAAGCAAAACCTTCATTGAACATCGCCATAATGTGTGTACCCAAGAAATTACTGAAGCTTCTTCTCGACTGATACAATTATTTAATTTTTATTACAGGAGCTCAAGGCCAGCAACTGACCCTCATACCGGCATCGGCGCTAGCGAACATAACTGCTCAGCAGGGCGGTATGATGCGGGGAATAAACGTTGGTAACGGCGGTATAATGCAGCTTCAACCGGCGAACGCCATGAACACAACGAACGGCTTTCTCCAGTCGATTCCTGTGCAAAATATTCCGGGTCTCGGTAACGTTCAGGTAATACCGGCGAGTGCGTTGCAGCCAGCGGTGCAAACGATGCCGGCGACCAACGCGAACACAACCGGTACACCGATCGTCGCCTCACCCACCACTCACATAGATACCGCCGAACCGCCAAAGTGGCAAATCTTACAAACGATCCAATCGAACGGTGCGATGACCAGTAACACCCCAACGCCTCAACAGCATCAACATCAATCGCCGTCGACACCGAGCGCTAGTGGTGGTGCAGGGGGTACCGGTGCTGACACCGATCCGAGCAAACAGCGACGCCGTCGAGTCGCTTGTCCCTGCCCAAATTGCGGCGAGGGGGATCGGAATCGCGATCTCAGTCGCAAAAAACAGCACATTTGTCATATCGCCGGTTGTAACAAGGTTTACGGAAAAACCAGTCATCTCAGAGCTCACCTTCGATGGCACACGGGTGAACGACCCTTCGTCTGCAACTGGATATTTTGCGGAAAAAAATTTACGAGATCGGACGAATTGCAACGTCACAGGAGAACGCACACGGGCGAGAAGAGGTTTCAGTGTCCTGAATGCACGAAAAAATTCATGCGTTCCGATCACCTTACGAAACATATTAAAACACATACGAAAATTCGTAGCACGGTAAGCGTTTCATTTTGATTTACGTCATTATTTTGTGTGGTACATACCGCAATTCAATATATTTTTTTATGTTTCTGGCTGTCTCTCTGGCTTTTCTACCGATTTTCGCTCGTTCGGAAAGAAAATCAAAAAGAAAACCACGCGTGTTTCTAACCTAATGAGTTTTTACTCCTATGGTTTCAATTGAACTGTCCTCCGAGAGATGTCGAGAAATCACATTTGTTAGTAAATCACGAGACGTACGGATTATCGCGATTTTTTTTTGCTTTTTATGGAACTTCAATCTTGAGAAAAATGTTAACTCAATTCTTAAATACCTTCGCTGAAGCGTACTCGATCGACATTGGCGAAAATCTATATTTAACAATGAACATTTGATGACATTTCAGGAAGCCGCGACATCGACTCAAGAAGGTTCGTCGGACAGTCAATCATCGAGTGAAAAAATCATCATTGCTATACACAAAGAAAACGAAAGCTCAGATATCATAATTGCCGAAGAAATGGAAGGAATGGAGGGGCCCACAGCGACGCTCGTTACGAACGAATGAAACTGCGTCAACGTCGAATCTTCCGTACAGCTTGGAACACGTACGACGGATGGGGAATAATTATCGGTGATACATAGCCATAAAATTATATAACTCGATCATTGTACTTTATACCGCAAAGTTGTTCAACATGAATTTTACGTGCGCCGTCAGGCGCGCACGTTGGATTATTACGTCCAAACGAGAATGCTTGCGAAATCTGGAACGTTCACGATAAACGTTTCTAAGAAATGTATCTCTATTTTTCTAACGACAATATGTAATATAATGTATATATTGTATATGATGTAAAAAAAGGAATCGGAGAAGTGACTTTTACAAAAGAGAAATTTTACACTAAGTTTTTGTGAACGTTACAATAAAAGTTATTTGTACGTGACAAATGTGCCGGTACAATTCGATTGTTAACAAATACAACGACCGGCTAAAGTCATAGAAAGAAGAAGAATGAAGTAAACACGTGAGCAGCGGGTGCTACGCAAAATATTTCGTTATATTTGGAGTTATTATGCACTGGATACATTACAATGCGAAATGCCAGCAATCGCACCGGTCATTACAAATTGAAGTAGTCAGTCTTGTTCCTTCTACAAAAGGATTCTGTTTCAGGAGTTTTCTTTTTGTATACTTGTCATCATTAAATTATAAGAAAATGAAACTGTAATTACATAGATCATCTACGCTTAAACGGCAGACTTTCGACGTATGTACAGTATATACTTAATTCGTTTTATATATTAATATCTTTAATATTCATTTTCCTTTAGATGTACGGTGTTATATATATATATATATATATACTTCATGGAAGAAGATAATACAGAGAGGAATCTGTCAATTTAACCGTGGAAGGTTATTCAAGTCACGTGTGGAAGAAGAAGAGAAAAACAAACAGAATATGATCGTAGCACACACTTCCGTAAACGAATGTCGTGCCTTAATAACTGCGCCAATAATTTGCTTTATTTCGCATTCGGTTGGATCAATTGCTGAAAGTAAATTCGGTCCTAACTGACGGGAGTAATCGTCAAACCTCGACGGGCTCGGTAAATATTTCGCACCAGATTGGGCAGTGATTGGAAGCGGGTCCACCCCATCGCCAACCATACGGAATGCCCAAGTGTGTGAGTCCCAGTCTCACCACTTGCGCCACATCAGTATTAAACAACTTCTTGGAGCCTCTGCCCCAAACAATCTTATCTTTATAGATAAATTTGTCCGTGTATACGGCTGTATTGCTCTCGTGTAGAACCTCGTTGTAATTGCTTTTGCAATCGATGGCGAGAGTAAAGTCGCCGAGGAATATTGCGTTTTTAGTCTCCGAAAAACGTTCGATTATTCTATTGTCTTCCGCATCGTGCATATGTATATTGATCAACGTGAGGTCGATTTTGTTCACCTGAAAACAAAAATCGCGAGCGTTCGAGTATAAAAGTAAAGGTGTAGGCGTTCTCGTGTCGAAGATTGGAAAATGGACGCTTACGTTAAAGAGGCAAGAAGCGAGAACCGGCAGCAACACGGTGGTGGCTGGTGGCTGCTCCTTCAGTGTTATGCACTTGTCGGGATTCGAATCCCACATCACGGCCAGGCCCGCGCCCAAGTGTATTGATCGCCATGAGCGACGATTTTCCCGCCAATCGCGAACGCGTTTCAAACTCGGCACGTTCAATTCCCTCGTTAGTTTTTCAAGAGCCTCCGGACTCTTAACCTCTTGCAGCGCCAGCAACGAGAGCCTGTTAACATGGTGCATTCAGGAAAATTAGGACGTTGTTATGAGAATAGGAAAGAAGAAAAACGAAGACTATTGACACAAGTTACGTACCGGTTTTCCAGAATCGTTCTGCAAATGACTTCCATAACGCCTGGATTGCTGGCTTTGTCGCAGTTGAAACCCGTCAAGTTCCACGAGGCGAGCCTTATGGATGATCGGCTGAACGGGTCTTCCGTGAATTCTGGATAAACACTCGGACGTGGACTAGCAACACTCAATAACTCCCAGATCTCGTCCTCAGAAATACCCGCATTGAACTCGACGCTTCTCTTATCCTCGTCGTTCCAATAACTTTCGTAGGCACCGGAAACGCATTTCGAGCAAAGTGGAAGCATAATGTTATTGCGGTCCAATCATTGATTATGCAGGTTAAAAAAAGAAGTTTTTTTTCGAAATGCATATTGAACGAAATCCATATATCTTTACGTTTTTCGACCCGTCGAATTTAAATCCGAGATCTGTTAATCTCCATCACGTCAGATTCAAGGTCGTTTGAAGGTGATATGGAAAATATTCATTGTAAAAATTTGGTACTTCATACATACGGGTTTTTGTAATCGCTGAATCCGATGTCC
This sequence comes from Ophioninae sp. B BG-2022a, assembly GCA_030522765.1. NCBI lineage: Eukaryota > Metazoa > Arthropoda > Insecta > Hymenoptera > Ichneumonidae > Ophioninae sp. B BG-2022a. The sequence continues at coordinate 17,609 of JAPYZJ010001179.1, read as the reverse complement.
GTTAACTTCCATAATGTCAGCTCTAAGGTCGTTTGAAGGTCAAATGGAAGAACATGCATTGAAGAAATTAAAGCGGCATTCGGGGTCACTGAGTCCGAATTCGCGGTGCATTAATTCCCATAGCGTCAGTTTCAATGTTTTTTGTCGGTTATATAAGGAAAGATTCATCGAATAAACCTGAATTTCTGAAACCTGATTCAATGAACCTTTTCTTATATGACCTACAAATGTCCTTGACCCTGATGTGATGAGGATCAAATCAATATATATGAATTTGCAGACTTCGACATTGCATCTTTTCCCATTAGACCTTCAAATTACCTTGAACCAGACATTATGGAGATTAACGGGCCTCGGATTTAGATTCAGCGGATCGAAAAACATACAGATATATAGATTTTGTACCATATGCAGATACTTTTTTTTGCAAACCTTTGTTATGAAAATAAAACATGGGCATTACGCAATGCGCAAGCTGGGGGCAAACGGGGGGGGGGGGGGGGGGGCAGTCACCGTAGCCTAGGCCAATTCTTAGATGGGTAATCACGCAACCGCGTAGATACTTGCCGGCCGACTATTGAGAAGCAAGACATTATTGGAAATTTAATGAGAACGGAGGGAAGCTCTAAAAACATAGACCCTAGAGTATCCTTTCAGGACCCTTATCGGTCCAGGTTCTTGACAGTTTTCCAACGTCCTCGTGATAATGCGAAAAATTCGCAAGAATCGAAAATAGGCCAATGATAAGGATAGCTGGACAAAGCTAATGCAACACGTTTGCGAAAGTCTGCATAGGAAGCATTCTTGAGAAAAAAATAAAAGAAGAACCGAAATCCCGATGTTACATTTTTGAGGGTGTCCTATTGCGATAAGATCTTGGAGGATGCCGCGACGAATTATGAACTTTGGGAGTACTAGCAGCCTGCGGCCCGTTCCACGATGGCAAGCTGCTTCCGTTGCTCGGCGTTGGTGTCACGGAACCGTTCGATATTCCGTTTATTTTCAGGTACGGTTTTATCATGGCGAAACGATGCTTCCCCATGCCCCCGAGTTTGGCTAGCTCGTCTAACGAGCGATAAGGACCATGCTTTAACCTCCTCTCAACGATCTTCGATGCTAATTCCTGCAAGTACACGTCATAAGTTTTTAATAACCACGCAATTCTTTTAGAAACACACTCATAGCATGGGCGCATTAAAACACTCATAGCATGGGCGTTCTATATCACGCCCATGCGATGAGCATTTTAGCTCATGAGAACTGAAAGAAATTTCATTATTATTCAGGACCTAATGTGGTCTCGCGTTGAAGAAAAACCAAAAAGTAAACTCAACTAGTCGATCAATATAAAAAACAAAAATGAAACATACTAATTCAAGTCCATCGCCAATTTTCGTTTAGGGAGCTTGAATTAGCTATATCGTTTTACCAACGCATTATATATATTGTTTAAAGAGATAACGGGTTGGCATATTTTGACACGCCCCACTATATTCAATAATATAGAAATAATCGTTTACCGACAGGTTCTTCGCGTTCAAATTTCTTTGATATAAATTTGCATTTTTGGTGGTACGGAGTTTTTTTGGAGCTACTTGTAGGAATGGGACAGTGTTCATCACTCGAATGAGGGAATGTGGTTGGATCTCCTTTTTCAGACCAGATGACGGTCGTCAACTAACCAGTAAACTAATTGTCATTCAATAGACGTGTTAAAATTGATATCACAGTTATTAACATCTCACCTGATTAACACCTGGGACTCCTTGAAGAACAAATATACTGGCACCATTAACGTCAACGACACTCTCACTGTTACCTACGGAGTCCATGCTAATGGACGCCCTGGACGAAGTGCCGCTGGCACTAGCGGAAGGAACATATACCTCGAGCTTGAACATCTCGAGCTTGTGGGCACCGACCCCTGATACGAGAGCGAGATCCTCCACTCGATTGAAGCGTCCTATCATTTGTCGATGACTAACTATATTCGATGCCAAATTCCTGCTTATTCCTGGTAGCGTCATGAGCTCTTCCTCAGTTGCTACGTTTACGTTCAGCTGCTCGATCTGGTAACAATTCGAAGGCTTCATCAAAAAGTGTGGACTAACTTCCTTTGAAGCATCAGAAGGAGACTCAAGGGGACTGGACATTGTCATATCGTGTAATGATTCTTTACCTCTTGACTTCGGGCTCAATGTAAAAAAATGTTATTCAAAAAATAAATTATTTCCTTTCATTAAGCATTTGATTAACGATAAAAATGAACGACTGAATACTTTGACCAGGGATAAAGTCACTGTTTTAAGATCAAAATTAACCAAGTGACCTCCAAGTAAGTAAAACAAACACGGTTAAACTCGTTGTACTATAAAATGACACATAAGCGTTATATACAGACATCTTTACTGCAGAAAACTTCACTTAAATTTTTTGCCGCTTCAGTTTGAACTTGCTGCAGAAAACCTAAATGTACGTTGAGATGTACATGAGACAGTAGAATTAAGATTGCAAAGTATCTAAGAATGTTTCTATATTTATCATTTTCTTTTACAGTCATAATTACATGTGATGAGTCTCGGAACTCCTGTGGTCATTTATGTGTACATTGATAAACAAAACGTTAGTATATTTCTTCCGACTTATGCAAACCACTATCAAAGTATCACTGTTGGCAGCTTTAACGAAAAAAACAGCAGGATAGGATGCCACTGTAAGCGAATAAAGGAAGAAAAAAAGAAGATGTTAGAAGCGTAAGTGTGCCTGCCAGAGGCACTGGCTAAACGTACGGATAGGCGAAAGTGGGGGAAGAGAAGAGGTACTCGTTGCCCGGAAAATCTACAACAAGGAAGCACACGCAATAAATACTATTTTCATCGACGATATTCCAAAGTATCCCTTTGTCACCCTAAATCCATCTTGTCTATAATTATATTTTATCTACACGACCATGTCCTATTGATGAAAATCTCTTTTGAAAATCTGCTGAAAAAAACTTATTTCTTGTACATTTTGCAGAACCAATTGTTAGTTACAAATAGACGCGATTATTTTTTTTTTAATTAATATCACAGTCCCTATATTGTTTTCTGATTAAAATGGTTATATTAACTCGTAATAAAAAATGACAAATTTCACTACTGCCTCCTTATGAAAATCAGTACACGTATATTCAATATTCACTCGAGGATCCACAGAAAGAATATTCAGAAAGTTCTGTTTCGAATATTCAGGAAGATGTAGCTCAGTCTGATCGCCCGAACATAAGCTCCCACAATTCAACTAATATTTCTTGTAACATCATTTCTTGCAGCTCACAAATAAAACAACCGGAAACTTCTCCAAATTTCATCAGATACACTGAAAAAAATATTTATTCGAAAGAGTCTTGAGCAGACTTTCAAGTTCGTCACAAGATGTAGTATCATCAGAGGTAACCAAGTAATGAATCACTGTGTTCTCTGAACCTGCAGAATGTTGCAACAAAAATAAATATTTTTCACTAATATAATCCAGGCCGATTTATTTGTGTTTACGTAAATTTTTAAGCATCAGTTCCCATGTTCACCATTACATTGATAACTACGAATTTTTTATCAAACTGTCATTGACTTAAATGATCACAATTTTGCTTTCTCTGCATCCTCGGCAGTCCCCATGATACAGACACACCCATGCTTTATACCTTGAGCGTCTCGTCAGGGAAGGAAAAAGTATGAGACAGATTTTTGGAGGTGCACTTTCTTTTGCCCATGCTGGAGAAAGTCAGTTGTTTGAGGCTGGGTCTCCGGGTCCTGTGGCCCGAGTGGGAGCTTGTTGACTGTCCCATTTTAAACGCACCAGGAGGTTTCCTTTAAAAGGTTCCGTTGCGCGTTTAACTGGCGAGGGAAGCGCCTTGATTGTGGAAGTCATCTATCGACTGCGCTGTAACAGCAAAAACTTCGTTAAGTAACACCGAAAGGATTTTTTCACGAACATTTTTGCGTTCGCTGCTTTAGATGAAGAAATGATTCGCTTCGTCACTCTACAATTAATTGAACAAGACGACTGTACGTCAGAGAAAAAAAAATGGGTGGCTATGTAATTACAGAACACAAGTTGAGGCGTTCATTATTCTGAAGTGCGGAAATATCTCAATATTCATCGTAAGTACAAAGTACAAGGTTATTATCGGATCTGAGCTGAGGAAACTATACGAATAGGTGTAGATGCTTCAGAATCGATTAGATTAGTTGATAAACGTCACGAAAACCAACTGACACCACGACAAGAACCTAAATAACACGCTTACTCGACCGAACTGTCGTTCCTTCGGTCATCTCTCCAATACACGCACAGACGCACTCACTCTCGCTCCCGCCACTCTCGTTTTTTCACTTTTATTGAATATTTCGCGGTCTCGATGTCCTCTGGAATGCTGGATTAGGAAGAGGAGTTTTCACGTATCGGGAATAAACTATCGAATCTTATAAGGCCAGGCCAAGAACGGCCGTGAGTTGTTTTGGTACGACATAACCTTGCGGAATCTGGGATAAGGTAACGGACGCGACATCTGTTATGTTAAACGCGGATTTTGACGTGTTGTGTTTTTTTCGTATCCATCAATCATTTTGCTTCCACGGTTTTTGCGATTTCTTTTGTCTCGACTCTATTGTATCAACTGTAAAGGGGATAGGGGAACGCTGAGCCTCTTGTGCAAATGACTGCAACATTTCTGTCAGAGGTCTCTACTTGTCTCTGTAACAATCAGCCCGAAATAATGCGCGACTCGCCTCGCGGGTCTACCCAACCGCATTCAGATTTTTAGCTAAACTGAAAGGAAACAAATAATGAAGGAGCTAGCACTTCGTAAATATAAAGTAGTTCCCTACTCTGTATAAAAATATTATGCATTTTAAAGCATTTTTTTTAGTTTAGTTTTGTTCTACCTTTTCTTGATGTCCTACTACTCGACACTAGGAGTGATGCTACCCAGATAGCCAAGTACGGCAAATGTACCGCAAATGTGGAACGCCGTACCGGTACTGTGGCCACCACGTACGTGAGTACATTACCTGCGTGTGTACGGAGTGCCGTGTACGTACCGGTACTCCGCGTACGTACCGGAACGCCGTACCCTAAATGTACTGCCACCGTACCTCCACGGCGTGGAGCTACCGTGGAGCTACCGTGGAGCTAGCCTATATACTTTTGAGATATTCACCTACTGCCACGGATTTGGTACCGTAGCGGTACGGCGTACCGCCACCGTGGAAATACGGCGTACCTCCACATTACCGGTACAGTAAGGGTACTGCGTCCTCCACATTTGCGGTACGCCGTACCAATGGTACGCTTGGCTATCTGGGTAGTAGTGACCTGACAATATTTTCATTACACAGGTGCAATACCGCAAAGCATACTCAACGACGAATACGACTATTTCGACTTTTGGAGTTTAAACTGAGACATAATTAATTGTTGTCGGTGCACAAACCTCTGGTTTATATATTCAATGGGTTCATTACGAAGCAGTTATAAAACAATTTCCATCAGTTCCACCGATCGTGAACCATCACAGGTTCATGGCCCCAGATAGCCAAGCATACCATTGGTACGGCGTACCGCAAATGTGGAGACGCCGTACCCGTACTGTACCGGTAATGTGGAGTACGCCGTATCTCCACGGTGGAGGTACGCCGTATCTCCACGGTGGAAGTACGCCGTATCTCCACGGTGGAGGTACGCCTATCTCCACGGTGGGGTACGCCATACCGCTACGGTACCAACTCCGTGGCAGTAGGCGAATATCTCACAAGTATATAGGCTAGCTCCACGGTAGCTCCACGGTAGCCACGCCGTGGAGGTACGGTGGGGGTACATTTGGGGTCGGCGTACCGGTACGCCGTGGAGGTAATGTGGAGGTAATGTACGCACGTACGTGGTGGCCGCAGTACCGGTACGGCGCTCCACATTTGCGGTACATTTGCGGTACTTGGCTATCTGGGGGGCGTTGCAAAATTTGTTCGGCTCCGTCGGTATCGCACTTTGCCATGCGGCGGAGCTGTGAAGCGAATATGATTGCGAACGCGCACTTGCAAAACAAACAATCTCTCATATGTATCGTCCTATAAGCGATGATCAGCTGATCAATGTTGAAAAAATGGCGAAACTACGGCAAGCTGTCTGGGGCCTGTCCTCGAATTTTGCTTCGAATCGATACTTTTCACGTTTGCTAACGCAAGTTGATTGTTCTCAGATTTCAAATAAAGTGTAATATTATATTATACAAATATTGTCATATAGTTATAAGCATGACAGACCGGAAGTTTACTTGTACTCCGGTGCCCGTGTGATATGACGTTCCAAAATACAATTTCGAATTCAACAGCGTATCCTTGAATAACGTCGCTTCGTCGGCCCTTCGAAATCTCGCAACTAAGGGTGCGAAAGAGTCCCCCGAAGGTGCTCTCGTCATCAGTGATAATTGCGTGAAGCGATTGAAACAAATCGCCGAGAACGGCGCGTGTTTGAGGGTTACTGTTGAAGGCGGTGGATGCTCCGGTTTTCAGTATAAATTCGATTTGGACTCGACTATTCATGAGGATGACAAGTAAGCTGTTACATTAATAGCGTATACCAATGAAAGCAAATTCTATAAAAACATTCGAAATTTTTTGCAAAATTCAGAATCAGTCCAGATAACAATTGCCATTCCGTTTCCCACATATTCTTGCATTTCTTAATAATCGCCTAACATTATCTGCATTTCTATATGTCCAATATTATTCTCTGCATTAGTTTAACTTGATGGTAAATCCCAAGAGACAACTGCTAAACAATTCTTTGAAGATGTCTGACATTAAAAGACTCGGATGCCATTAAAAAAACACAAAACAAAACAATGCTACAAATTATCTCTTTGACTACTCATGACATTGCAATAGTCACCTCTCATCATAATTAACTCCACTTCAATTTATTCATACCCTGGAACAGTTTAACACTAGTCGATTGCTATAGAAAAATGAAACTTGGAAAAATCAATGAAATCCTAAAAATAGAGAAATATTTACCCGCTCAAATTTTTTAATTTGTTCAATTGAAAACTGATAACTTCGTGTCTTAATCAGCTTGAGGTTTATTATAAAAGTGTAATTTATGTGTAGAGTTAAAACTCATCACAGTGTCTGAAAAAAACTGAATAAACCTGTAGAATGATTGACAGCCTAATTTTTGGAAAAATGTCACACTTCGATTAGTGTGTAAAAAGAATTAGTATATTTTACCAATTAACAAATATTTCCAAACGGATTAATAAAATATTTCTAGTCATCAGACATTTTTTCAGATCCAATTTAATTAAAGAACCATTCATTAGGATTTGCACAGTAGAATTGATTACGATTAATTGCAACTTCCCTATTCTGGCAAAGCACAATTAGCTACAAAAAAGCAATATCGTTTTGATGTATCTCATGGGAAAGAGCCAAAAATCTCATTTCTATGTGCTATTGCAGGGTTTTCCAAAAAGATGGAGCAAAGGTTGTCATAGACTCTACGTCTCTGGAATACGTGAAGGGAGCGACAATAGATTACCACTCAGAGTTGATACGTTCTGCGTTTCGAATAACAAGCAATCCTCTGGCGGAGCAAGGATGTAGTTGCGGTGCAAGCTTTGCCATAAAAGTTGACTGATCAGTGGGTGGACAGGGTGACGATAAATGTGCGGATGGCCTAACAAGTTTATCTTATTGAATCGTCAGCCTATTCGCCATAGCCAATAATTAATATGGTTACCAGTGTTACGCCGACCAATCATGCAGTTGGCGATAGCTTGAAATGTCTTCATGTCTTCGTAATCCTCTGAAGAGAATTGTATACATATATAGATATATATATAGATATATTTTATTAAACATAAACGAAAGCTGCTGTGTGGACAACCCATTTCACTGATTGTTCATAGACTGAAAATTCATTTATTAAGCCACGTTTTTTTTTCCTTCTCAGAAGTCAAGTAGAAACATCGATCGAATCGGCGCCAAGTATCTACAAGTAAATGATGTCATCCGCATATATCGCGCAACAATTTCCTTCTGGTTCTTCCGTCACTTATTATAATGTAGTTCAGTGATTCGGTTCGAATATGTACATAAAGTCAAAGCGCACATGAAGAAAAGTTTCTTGGAATGTTCTCGATCTGTGGTGTATACCGAACTTGTATTCACTTCTGCTTCCCCTTCTTTCCGTTCTGCGAAACAAATAACAAATGGTGGTTTAAGACGCTCGGGCAGAAATTTAAAAGTTCTCAACTGTAAAGTAAAAGTCGCACATGGCATACCGCGTAAACCTGGCAGTTTTTTATAGAAAATGTTTTTTGAAATCATTCACCTGTGTTTGTTCATATTTAAACGCTTGCGAATTTAGATTTGCAAGCGCTTTTCGCGATGGCAAGCGGAATTTCGATAGGTTGCAATTAATTGCACTGTAACAAGAGACTCAATGATTGTGCAATGTTCCAAAATACTAAGTGATAATTCATTCGGTTTTTGTCGTCGATATAATGTTTATGTAAGATTCTCATACACCCTTCAGATGACATTTTTATGGAAGTGCCCGTACGTACCTTATTGCTAAGCTCAAATTTCAACTGTTGAATCTCTTCTGTTTGACGTATGAGCTTTTCGTTCATATTGGCAAGATGCTCGCTCATTGTGCTCAACTGCGATTTGTAATTGCCCTCCCTGACCTCTCTATCCTCCTGTAAACTTGTCCAATGCGACATGGTCTCGTGCAACGCGGTCTCGCATTTTTCCCGCTTCGATTCACTCGTTTCCAGATGCACGTTCAATACTTCGTTCTGCAAATAGTTATGCAGATTAATGTTTTAACTACCTGAATCCCGTGCACTTCTCGAGAGTGGAAAATGTGGAAATGTATTGAAAGAATTTGTAGAAGCATACATTGGCAGCCATAGCTAAGTTTTCCACGTGACAGACGTGTTTCTCGGTTATCAACCTGTCGATCTCGCGTAGGAAGTAATCTCGGATTTTCGCCTCGCGAGCTTCGATCTCCTCGGGTATTGCAAACGGTGCATTCAATCGGCCTAGCTGAAATTGTAGTAATGTAAATACTGTATCTGCATCACGAATGTGGTGACGGAAAAATCAATTGTTATACCTAGGAACAATACGTTCTAAAAAATACCCTTTAATTTTTATTTGATTTTTTATCATCTTTATATTTCGGTCATCGCAATCTTGTGACTTGAAAAACAAATTTTTCGATCATGCCACTATCTTTCCAACGGTAATAATTTTCCCATATAAAAAAAGAAATTAAAGCTGTTCTGCCAACATCATGAAGAAATCGTTTGTCACGTAGATATAATTTGCGAAGTAGCAATTTTTAGAACAGAACAAGGCTTTTTAAAACGAGCTTTGAGAACCTTCCACCAAATATGACAAATATTTGAGTTATGAAAGTTCCTTGGCAAAAAGCAGATTTTCCATTTAAAGCAAATGGAAAAAAGAATTTTCAAATGCAAAGTTCGGTAATATTCTTGTTATACTTGATATATTTCTGCAGAGCTAAGACATTTGTTATGCATCCTAATTTGCAGGCGACATGAAAATAAAATATAAGGTCAACAAAAAAATTGTACAATTTAAAAATCTAGTATCAACAATTACCATATTACTAATTTCGACCGGTTCCGGAGGCGTTTTTTTGAGTTGACTAGTAATCGAAACTTCTCGTTGCTGCATCTCATCGTACTTGATTTTGAGAATGTGATAATCCGCCTTCCACTGATTGGCGTCTTTCTCAAGATCCGCAAGTTTGACAAAGTCGAATTCATCACGAGGTTCGTCCTCGGCACCACCGATTTTCACGTTTCTCGCATCGCCTATCGATTTAGACGATCTGCGCGACACTGACGGTGACGAAAAGGGTGAATGATCATTCTGTCGATGATTGTTTAGACCGACTTTACAGTCATTTCCCTCTGCGCTCGACCAAGAAGTTGTCTCTTCCTGCTTCTGTCGTTCCGTCAATTTTCGTTGAAAATCGTTTTTCTCCCTTTCGAGTTTCTCAACTCTGTCGCGATATTTGCTGTCCAAATCGATCTTGGATTTTTCCGACTGCTCAAGCCTGTACTCGAGATGTGTTATTCGTTCATTGAGCGACTCTATCTCACTCTCCTTATCCGCTATCTGGGACAACAGTTGAGCATTCTCCATTATCTTCTTCTGAAATTCTTCCACATAAATGTGGTTCGACTGTTGCACTCCGTGAGGATCTTTGAACTCCGTCAATTTGCTTCTGCTCTTTTTGGATTTGTTTTGAAGATGATCGAGCTCCTCCTGAAGGAAAGTTACTCGCTTGGTTAATTGCTGATTTCTAAATGTTAGACTATCCAGCTCCTGCTCGGCTCGTCGCAAATCGACATCCTTCTCCTTTAATTGTTCCCTTATTTCAGAGTTTCTCATTTGCTCGTCAATCACAGCTTTTTTCAGGACATTGGCCTGGGCACGTATCTGGAAAACAAGCAGCAATCTCGGTGATTAAAATAGAAAGTTTTTTTTCATGGGAAAAATAACGGCTCAAATACAACATCTTCCCCCTCGTTCCCTACATTTTCATTGTGTATAAAAAACGTACCATTTCAATTTACATCTCATAAACGTACTATAAATAATTTGTACGTCTTAAAAATAATCTATATTCTCATGTGACCATGTGAAACAATGTTTCATACGAAAAAGTGATACACAGACATGCCTTTTAACAATATAAGACCGACATCATTATAATGTAAACTAAGGCTGTACGGAGGACCCACTTAGAAAACATCTGGTATCTTTTGATATCTGTTCTAGATGTATAATATCGCTTCTCAATAAGAATATGAAAGAATTAAAAACTCAGCAGAACTTCGTATTAATTGTGTGTAAAATCTTGATGTCATTCCCATCTGTGCAGCACAACTTTTTATATGTATTTATCAATATTTAACTTTGTTAAAGAAAAACTCTTAATGATAATGTGCATTCTAACTTTCACAACTTGCTAATGGCAGCCATGTTTCATTGCTATGTACTTTGGTAAATATATATACAAGCATCTAGCACATACAGAATTTCAGTAGATTCCCATTACATTGCACCATAATTATATAGTTAACAATCATGAAATTTACCACAACGTTTCTTTGATACATTAACCGCTTAAATACGAATAAAAAACATTCTATATCATTGTCTCACTGCTACTTTTCACATTAGCCGAATTTCTGTGAGAACAGTGATGTCCCGCAAGGATACATGCAAAACCGCTGAAAAATGCTTTTTGAGGTAATAAAAGAGATTAGTAGATCAGTTGCAAATTATAGATGAAGCTGTCAATACAATAGTCATTCACCCAATGAAGTACATGTAATTTACACAAATAATTACGTAAATATGTAAACACACATAAATGACATTTTACTAAAGTTGCAATCGATAAGAAAATACAAAATATCAATGACCATGCGTTATTAAATATTTTCAAATCAAGTATGGGAATTCTCACTTTTGAATACTCCGTGGCGATCTTCTGATATTTGGTCTGCAATTGATCATTAGCACCGTTGGCTTCCATAATTACAAGATACTTAACAAGAATGTCGACGTGTCAATATTATTTAATTAGCGATGATTATTAGCAATGTGCACGACAGCTCGACCGCTGTAATGATTTTTCTTCATCGACACTCCGCCTAATAAGAACAATCATGTTGAGGTTGCAGGTGGAAGACCGCGGGCGAGAAACAGGGTGCTTCGAATAATAAACGGACGTTATGACAATTTGGCAAGTTATATGTGCATTTATAACTACACCGATTGTTGCGCTCGCCAATTCGCACGGATACGCTTTCACTTATCAGAACGCATACATTCGAAAGAAAACAAAATACGCCCTCACAGATATTTATATTTTACTAGAAATTGCTCGTGGTGGTGGACTGTGACGTGAAAGATTGCTTGTCAAAAAACTGCCGCACCATTTTGCCACATGTATATACACTTGTGTAGTTACGTAGATCATATCCATGTACGTGTACTAGTCGCAATTCGGCTGGATCGCACGCGCCGTGAAAGCGCTGGTCGAGTGTATCGTGCATACGCAATGCATTTTCTCTATGAATTAAAGCGAAAATTAATATTCCGTTTTATATATATATGAGTTTATAGTACGTATGAATATATACTCATCGGATAAAAAATAAGACATAGCGTCGACATTTCACTTTGTCCGAATAAAATGTTTGTAATCTTTGAATATAAGATTGCAGTCACAGTTACCGACCGCGTCCACGTAATGGTTGCGGTCCACAGTTACGCATGTTCTTGTATAGGTGTCGCGTACATCGCCATTATTTCGAAGTTGAAGCAAAATCCCGTGCATTTCATACTTTTATTAGTTCTATATATTTATTTGAAAGATTTTAACAGCAATTGCCTAACCCACGAAAACGCGGACGTGAAGGCCTCAAAGTGTAGCATCAAATGTTTTCAGGAATTCATAGTAGTATTAGGTTGGGTATCACATGAACGCGAATGCGAGGCGAAAATACTTTAGGGCGGATCCTCACGTTGCGAGTTTCGTACATACAGATATACAACGTGTTAACAATTAGCGCGAACCCGCGGTCGCCATGTTGAAGAAATATCTTCGTGACGATAAATCAAGAAGGCTGTGGACACCGAGAATTCTCGTAAACCGCGCGGTGTGCCTCGTTAATATCACGATAAACAATAAACATACGTTCAACAATGCTACCTACGTAAGTAAGAGAAAAAAAAGAGACCGCTCATGCGTTTGTTCGGCTCGTCAACGGTTGTCGTTCGTAAAGAAAACGCGGAGCCTATGGCAAGGGACTTCCGCTCGATCGACAGGAACAGGAAGTTCATCTGTGTCTCGTAGATCGCAAAATAAAAACATCCTGTACAAATGAAATTTTCAAAAGAATAAAAAAATAATTTGTGTGAACAATGCACTGAGGCAGAATCATTCCTTGAAAAATGTGTTACAAACATTGAGCTTTCATTTGTGCTGTTTATGGGAACGCGCCTCGACGATAACGAGTTGTCGCTTCGTTCATACGACGACCTACTTTCCACTTTTTTTACACTTTCTGTTTTGTTCCTGCCGAACCCATATAGCCAGGATTTACACTAATTGAAAAAGGGGCTATAAATAAACAAAGCAAAGATGATAAATAATCGGATCTTTACAATCTACAACAAGCATGCAAAATTCACCATCCGGGATGATTTGGTTCTAGCCCATTCTTCAAAAGGGATTGTTAGCGTCCGCTGCCAAAGATGCAAGCTGAAACTATATGTGACAATGATATCGAGGGCCTCGATACGGATACCCTCATCCCTGTAAGTATGCCTCTTGGGCCAAACTACTTGTTGCATCTCTACACAAGCAAAAACCTGACATCGTATTTTTGATATGCCACCGTAAGGCAGACAGCAGCAAAATAGAAAGGGTTTTTATCTTCTTTCTGATCGAAGTTTCCATTTGATGGTATGAAAAAATACTGATAAATGATGAAATTACAGTGATTTACTAAAGGCACTCCTGTTGCTGGAATGCCTATCAGTACATTGATACTGGAAATTAAATTGATTAAAAATAAAATGTAAAAAAATATCGGTTTTATTATAATAATAAAAACATTGATGACTTGATACTCTTTTCATCTAAGTTATGGAAATTCTCAAATTTTCACAAAATTCTTGGTGTGCAGTTCAATGAAGATCCTGGGCTATAAAAGTGTAGTAAAAAACAAACGTTTTAATTCTTAAGGTCACGAAGGTCAGATAAGCAAGCTAGATATAAGATGAACAAAGCTTATAAGAAGTTAATCATCCTAACATGAGAATGATCTAGATTTTGTGGTTCCTTCTGACTGAGCTTTGAAATACTTACTTTTGCAGGATGCCCTATCGATAGTAGAACTCGGTAAACAACTTTTGTTGAGTGCCAAAAATGGGGACACAGACACTGTTCGGGATCTCATGTGCAGGGGTGCACCATTCACTACGGATTGGGTGAGTGCTAGCTAATACTCTCTTTTGTTAGTCGATGAGTAACAAATTACATCGATATTTGTTTACAGTTGGGAACAAGCGCGTTGCACCTGGCAGCACAGAACAATCATACAGAAACGGCAGAGGTGTTACTGAGAGCAGGCATATCTCGCGACGCGAGAACCAAAGTGGACAGGACACCGCTGCATATGGCTGCGTACGAGGGTCATAACGAGATGGCACAGTTACTTCTTAATTATGGGGCCGATGTCGATAGTAAAGACATGGTATAACAATCCAAATGTACTTCATTTCAACCGTGTCTCCTCTTTCACGCGCATGCGTGTCAACATAATCATTTTTTCGCAAACAGCTGAAAATGACGCCTCTTCATTGGGCAGTGGAACGCGAACATATAGAAGTTATGAATGTATTGCTGGAGCACGGGGCAGATGCGAATTCGACTAGTAAATTCGACAAAACGCCCATTAGTCTTGCCCTCGAGCACGACCGTCTCGATCTCGTTGACGTGCTCCAACAAGAAAGGGAAATAATGGGCATACATGCCCAGCAACAAAATCAAGCTAATAGCGCAGAACTGGAGGAAGCGACCCACAGCCTTATGCAGCTCGAAGCGGACAGGCAACAACAGGAACAATTCCAGCTCCAGCAACAACAACAGCAGCAGCAGCAGAAGAAAAAAATAGCGCAGAGTAAGCTACCAAATATCATACCATTTTTTTTAGGGGGATGAAAAGCCGCACTCTTATTATTTTATTCGGACATCACTGAGTTTACATTTGTTCAGATGCGTACAAAATAATAGCATATTTTTCTTTATAAACCTAAGTTTGTCTTACCAGAAGATCGGCACATTATTATATTAGTATTATTCAATTCTCAGAACCATTCGCATTGAAAAGCTTTTTACGTTTACTCTTTTTATACACCATCTCTAGTTTCTCAGAGACCCTCTAAAGTGTTGCCCACAACAACTTGTTTCCGCACTCATTACTGTATCACATTTGTACAAGGGCATTGGGAATCAGTGCCAAATTTGTGCCGGAACAACACATTTAAACGTAGTATATTTGTCCAGCTGCAATTGGTAAAAAGCAACGGATGATCTTCCAACAAATTCGCATGGGTGCGCCGAGTGACGACGAGCAGGACAGGGATGCCGAATTGATCGACGACCTCACGAATTCTGATCACGGTGGAACGAAAAAGCATAAAGATTTGACGGGACTGGAGCAACCTCTAAGATTGCTCGAGGCTCATGGAATAACGATGATCCCTGTGGACAACGATGCGAGTATTGTGGAGAACGCTATGGAGAGCGGGCGAACGGTGGTGCTCACCGGTAAACGATTCTTCCTACTACTCGACATCTTTTCATCGAAATATCTCTTTTTTTTCTTTACGAAATCGTAATGTTTGTTTGTTCAGAAGCAGGAAAGTTGGCGCTCAATTTAACAAGATCTACACCAACGATGGGTGTCAAGAGGCTTCACATGGGGTCGCGACGAGGCGGCTCGAGGAAAGTTATAGCGATAAGGGCCGATCAGTTATTGGGTCACAATCCAACGACTCTGACACCGCGCGGTCCTAACATACTAAAGAGAAGTACCGATAATAAGCAAACCGGAAAATTGTTCCTCACTTCGTTTGGCAACAATGCAAACGCGATGGCCTCGATGACGCCGGCCAAAGCAATAATCTCGTCGCCGAAGGTTGGTTCAATGCGATTGATAATTCTTTTTTCACACGCTTTTGGTTTGCGCTTGGTGGTTCGGAAAGTGCCTTCGAAATGGTACAATGGTGTATCAAAAAATTGTAGATAACCGTGTCCTGAGACTTGTAAACAAAATTATGTTTACAAAATTGTAGTTACCTGCTGAACGTGCATTAGCTTGTTGTTAAAATAGGTATAATTACAAAGAAGGCTATGCCGTTAAAAAATTAGCGATTTAGCGATTGATACCAGGTGCCGTTCTTCTATAAGATAGCAATTCTCGAAATCTGTTGAACAAGCTGAGCTTTCGTTTCTACATTAATCTATTAACACAATACTATTGATACTCAAAGCAGCGACAGGAGTTGCTTAAGAGAGAGCCGCACACCCTCTCCCCCTCGTCCGCCGATCAGAGTGATAGTTTCCCATGGATTTCCTAAACAGCTTTTCAGAATTTCATGAAAATTGCCCAAACAATGTCTAATTCATAGACGAATGGCTGTCTTCTCACCAAATTTCTCAAATCGAAAAAAAAATTACAATGAAAGTTTTGTCGCGGGTGCAGCTCCTTTTTAAGAAGGGGAGTGCCGCACCCGCGACAAAACCTCGACAGAGCCTCGGCTCGCGTGGGTAAAACAAAATTAGCGCGACCTGCAGCTATCTACCGCCAGGCAACATTGTCACTAGCATCCGGAAAGCCCCGACGAGCTTCGTGTATCAGTGTGTATACGCACCACCGAGAATTTCGAGATGTACGCCGCGCTGGCATTCGCCGGAACTAAATGTCAAATCTCGAACGATATGTTCTCGAAATCGTAAATAAATACCTACAAATATGGTTTCCCACAGATCCCCAAAAATACGTGACAGAATCAAATGGTTGAGGTCCCAAAATGTGTGTTTTGAATACGGCTGCTCGGCTCTTCTTACCTCCAAGTCGTGATATTAACCAAACCTTTATTTTATACCATTTCCATCACGACGCTCGCGTGGTAATACAATCTGTAATTTTTTTTTCGGTCCGAGAAATTTGAATAGAAGAGAGCCGTTTGTTTATTAATTTGACATTGTCTGGTCAAATTTCATGAAATTCCGAAGAGCCGTTTAGAAAATCCATAGGAAACTATCACACTGATCTGCGGGGGGTGTGGGTGGGGGGCGACTTAAGAGGGAGAGAGGGGCAATATCAAATTGGTAGACGAACGGCGTTCTTCTCCCCAAATTTCTCAAATCGAAGAGAAAAATCACACGAGCCCAAATTTCTCAAATCGAAGAGAAAAAACCCCCGGGTCCGACGGGGCTTAGGGTAAATACCCCATACCCCCCCCCCCCCCCCCCCCCAATCTTCGGCCGTCTGCACATTTTCAGCTTGCGTTCATTCAAAAGGTAATTAAGTGGCGATTTTGCCACTCGAGTTGCAACCTTAGTTCATACTCTTTAAGTACAAACCGTTACTATCCGATTACGCCACTTGCGCTTCACACACTGAGCGTCAGTAGCGATGACGCCGTTGAACCGTCGACTTTGTAGTTAAAATGGCTTACTTGCTGTGAATTCCCATGCTTCGGGGATTGATATTACAACGATAAGAAGTTTCTTTTTGTTGTTTTGAGCTTTGTTATCACTAAAACGGTATTCTTATTATATTTTGAGACAGTTTTTTCAACGTTTTGCGTATTAGTTTAACGGAAAAATAGGGGGCCGCGATTAGGAAACCAGTTTCGACTTAAATCCGGAATCTCGGCCGCGGCCGACATAAAGTAAATGCAGTCGGTTTTATAAATTCCAATACTACCAATTCCATT